>MU832196.1:0-82575 GCA_029204225.1 Diphasiastrum complanatum | reverse complement strand
TTGTCATGAAATATTTTGTTTCCTGTTCAAACCTCAAATGTCGCGAACAATTCACGAAATCTTTTGGACTATTCTTCAAGCTCATCTGTCATGAAACTGTTGTGAACAATGTCGCGAATAATTCGCGAAACACGAAGCTGAGACGAAGAGATGGACTGTCGCGAATAATTCGTGAATAGAATTTTTTTGACCCTGGAAACAGAGCGTCTATTTGAATATCAACCATTATAAATGGTTAGATATCTATTGTTACAACATTGAAAGGCCAATAGACCTGTAAATAAAAGTCCAAAAGACCTGTCTTGTAGCAATATAAATACATGTGCACTACTCGTTGTAACTCACTAACTCAATCAGAGACACAACAATAGTATCGCATCCACATGTGGTTGATCTAAATCAACAAGCAATCTTCGTAGCCATACCGCTTCCTGTGTAGCATTGTTGAGTGCATGATATTCTGTCAAAGATAAGACTACTGTAGGTTATTTTTTTGCTGCTCCATGAAACTGCAGCTGTACCATAATTGAATGTATGACCACTGGTAGATCTTCTATCATCAATATTACCTACCCAATCAACATCTATGTAACCTACCAACATTGGCGCTTCAGACTTATCATATTTCAAACCAAAATTCAAAGTCCCTCGAATGTATCTGAGAATATGTTTAGCAGACTTTCAGTGTGTTTGACTAGAATTTTGCATAAATTGACTAACAACAACAATAACATAAGAAATATCAGGTCATGTGTGTGTCAAATAGATCAAACTACCTACTAGCTGCCTGTACAAGTAAGCATCCACTTTCTTAGATTCATCATATGCAGTAAGCTTCATGTTGACATCCATCGATGTACTCAAAGGCTTACAATCCTGCATATTGAACTTATAAAGCAAATCTCGTGCATACTTGCTTTGTGTAAGAAAGACAACCTCTTCCTTTTGCCATACTTCAATGCCAAAACAATAGTGCATCAATTCTAGATCGCTCATGTCAAAAGGATTGGAAAGATCTGATTTGATTTCATCAATTAAGCTCTCATTACTTCTTGTAATAATCAAATCTTCCACGTACAAAACAATGAGCACTATATCTGAATCTTGCCTTAGAATGTAAAGATTAGGATTTGCATTACTCTTTACCATTCCCCTTTGCTTGAAGTGTTCATCAATGCAAGAGTACCACACCCGTGGTGCTTGCTTCAATCTATAGATAGCTTTGTTGAGCTTACACACAATTGCAAGATGCTCTCTCCCTGACTCAACAAATCCTTGAGGTTGTACTAAATACACCTCTTCATCCAGCACTCCATTAAGAAAAGTAGATTTAACGTCCATTTGCTGGATCTTCCAACCATAGAAAGTGAAAATAACAATGATAGAATGTATAGTTACCATCTTAGCTATGGGTCTGAAGGTTTTCTCAAAATCAATACCTTCCTAACAAGATCCTCTGTGGAAATATCATGAAGATGTTTGAAGCTTCATGCAGCTCTATTGGCTTTCAGGACCACATTCAATGTGAGCACTTGACAAATTCCATTTCAGATGGTGTATGGATAGGAAGCCATAATGTCTGTTGAGTTTTTCGTTCCAAGTCTGAGAGTCGCCATCACCGACGAACGACTTAGTATGAAGGAAACCAAGAGGAGATTGAAAAACTTCATGAAACTCGCTCCTAGCGCTTCACGCCCTAGTTGTGAAAAAATAGTGACAGAAGGCCTGGCATGATCGCAATATCAAAACCAAGGATCTCGTCAAGGGAGAATTGGCATTGTAATACAACGCCAAGGCACACAAAGTAAAGCTTAAGTTCTAGGGAGAAGGACCGTATAGCGTAGTAGAGATCCGACCTAATGGCGCAATGATACTCGTTGATCTGCAAGGCAATTTACTAGACATGCCCATTAATGGCAGCAGGTTGCATCACTACTATTCTGTCAATGTTGAGCTCAAAGATGTGTTAGAACCACCATCCACATCATCTTCTTCAACTCAAGATGAACCATCAACACCCCGTGAAATAGCCTAGGTAGAAGTAGCTTGTAGGATTAGATATTCATCAATTAGATAGATGGTAGAATTTATTAGTAAATTCTAGTAGTAATCTAGATCTAGATCCATAGGAATTAAAATAAAAAATTAGATCCTTAGTGTTCTGCTTAAGCTTAGAATAGTTAGATAAATCGGATAGCTCGACCAGAAAGTTAGATTAAATTAATACTACTTAGCCACTTAGATCAACCATTTACTAGGTAATTTTAGCTTAGAAAGACCGAATAGGTAGTCTAGCTCGCTTAGATAGTCTCTGTCTGGATAAATCTGTTAGATGGTTCTACAAAGATAGTGTTTCAATTAGATGACCCCAATTAGATAGCTAGGATTAATCTAGGAAGTCCGATTAGATCTAGAAAATTCTTCTTGTTAGTGTAAGTTTTAGATTAGTTAGTTTTCAGGAATAGATCAAGTCCCGTAGATTAGGGTGGTTACCGACCGAGACCCTTAGATACATCTGGAAATGTAAGTTGGATCAGGTTCAATTTTCTTAGTTTGTTAATCCTAATTCGGTTTGTCAGTCGGGAGTAGTTAGCCTAGTTAGCTTAGATAGCATTTAGATTAGGTCGAAACAGATACTTAGTTAAGAAGACCTTCGAATAGACCGACCCCTAGGGTAGATGTAGATTTAGTTGAATATCTAGGTCCCATATTTGATTCTTAGATTAGAACAACAGTCGACGACCATGACTCGTAGATTTAGGTAGTTAGGTAGACTAGAGAGAATGCTAGGTTAGCCAGTAGTGTAGACTAGCTTAGATTAGCCTAGAGTAGATGGTTAAGACAATTTAGATAAGTTAGGATAGACTTACTTGTAGATCGACTCTATTAAATTAGGAAGTTGCCCCGGCCCCTTAGCATAGGTAGGTGATAGTTTTTGGAATAGGTAGGATCTGGCTAGGTAAACTAGAAGGTACCGACGGAACCCTGTATATAATCCCACCTTGTATAAACTGTCATACCCTTGTACAAACCCAGTGTGGAAATCCCAGTCCTATATTCACCTTCTCCCATTTTCCTTGTACAAATGCCCTATGATACTCCTAACGATCTGTAAAGAGCCATATTTGAAGAAACAAAACGTTTCTATTACCAAAGCTTTCCTAGCTTTCAGCCCTCAGTCTAACAAAAAGACACGAAGCAAAAATGTTCGCGAACATCATAAAAAGACACGAAGCGAAAAATGTTTGCGAACACCCTGACGAAAAGACACGAACGCAAAAAGTTCACAAAAGAAAAAATTTTGTGATACAACAGGAGAAAGTCAAAAGACGCAAAGTCAAATGGCTCGAAGCGACACAAAAATCTTCGCGATACCTTTTTGACTTTCATGCTCTAAAGGATCAGGAAGATCATGCAAGTACCACGAAGTACACAAACCCTTGATCTGATATGATGACATCAGCGGAAGAGCGTTAGGACGTGTCTAACCCACCTCTCTTGTAATCCATGATTACTTATAGATTGTTTAGTCTATCTAATATGGTGCGCTACTCTAAATGTATAAGATACATACAGTAGTAGATAGAAACACACAGACTATAGAATAGAAGTCCGTTTGCAAGCGAGACAAGTTTTGTAAGCAAGATCCACAAAGATCCAAGAAGTCCGCTAGTAAGCGAGACATTACTCGTGGGAGAACACCGCTTTTCTCACGCCAATGCAATGTGTGGGTCTATCATATAGTGCTCGAAATCAAGAGGATCAATAGATGATACTGTAGCTATTATGCACATATCACTCTTATCATTGTCTGATCTTAAATGAATTACTATCTGCTATCACTTGTGTATCTCATTCACTTGTTTTATCAATTTTGCACACTGGCTCAATTTTTTGTTGAACACTGTATTAATCTAAAATGTAGATCAACGGTGTCTATCTACTTTCTGGAGGATTGTAGGAATGATATAGCAGGCAGTGACCAGCAATCATATCTGAAGTCATCCGAATTCATTTCGTTCATGATTAATTTGATTTCGCTTTAGCAATGTCAATAGCAGAGCTCGTTCAAGTTTCGTCTCACTTAACTTTGTTTCGTCTAGTTTCGTTTCGTTTCGTTTCATTTCGTTACAGAGCCTGACTGATATTTGCAATTTGCGTTCCACATTCTTTGCATCAGTGGTATTAGAGCCCACCTGTCATAGTTTGACATAGCCAAAAAGCTATCAGATCCAAAAGGCTAAGCACTCAAACAAAGAACCATCAACAACTGAGCACACAATTCACAGCAATGGCTTCAATAAGCAGCATGCAATCCAAGATCTATACAATCCTCGATTCATCAGGATCTAACTTCCTAGCATGGAAGGTTAAGACCTCGCTGATATTAAAGGGAGAAGGATTATTCCCCTGGGTAGATGGCACCGAGGAGATGCCTACGACAACAGGCAAGGAGCTACGTGATGGAGGGAGAAGAATGACAAGGCAGTAGCTTTGTTATCATCATCCATTGAGGATAGCCTAACTCTTGACCTGGCTACACTCTCTAAAGCAAAAGAGATGTGGAATACTCTACTCACAAGATTTCAGACGAAATCACGCAGTCAGATAATGATGCTTGAAAATCAGCTGACAAACCTACATTGGGATGGCAAAGACCTCACTTCCTTTATTAGGAAGATGAAGGATCAACTCCTTTCACTACACAATTTTGGAGCAAAAAATGCAATGTCATCAGAGAAGCAGCTTATATATCTATTGAGATCCTTACCAAGATCGTTCCAGACAACCAGAACGCTGCTAGCAAAAGATCCTACAATGACACTTGAAAAGGCTGTTGTTGAGATTCGAGAAGAAGTCGAAGCTTGAGAGCACCTTGATCACAAGGATGCTTTTGACCAAGCTCTCTACAACAACAAGGAGAAATCAAAGAAGCAATTCAAGCCTGAGAGGGAGTCAGATCAAAGGCAGGATTGAGATTGGCAAGCAAAAAGATCCAGCAAAGGAAGGTCGAAACAGTAGAGTGGAGACAAGAAGACATGCGTGAGATGCAAACGCAAAGGAAATACTATCAATTCATGTTGGCTTAATTCGAAAATTGAGTGTATCCACCCACCGTCACAAGAAGGGTCATGCAGCCATGGACTGCCACCAAAACCCAAGAAACAAGTCAGCTCAAAGCAGATAGGAGAACAATAATAGTTCATCCTATGTCGAGGAGCCAAAGGGCTCAAAGATGGGCGAAGAAAGATCAAATCACAGAAATTCGACCGTCTATATCTGTGCAGACATGTGTGCAGTGTCAACGCCTGATACATAGGAGGTAATCCTTGATTCAGGAGCTACCTCGCACTTCGTTACATCAAGATGGATCATGTCTGATTTTCGAAGTGCAGATCCATCAATATTTATTGTTCTTGGAGATGGATCAAAGCATTCAGTGAATGGTATTGGTTCACTATGGCTCAACACAAACAACAAAGACAGACGACTCGAAGATGTTTTGTTCGTGCCTACGCTGCAACAAGACTTGCTATCAGTGGCAAGAATAGATGATGCAGGGATGTGTGTAATATTCTCGAACAAAGCATGCAACATTGCTGATGCAAGTATCAGTACACTAATCACTCAAGGTAGAAGAAAAGGCAATATGTATCACTTAAAGGTACGCCTACCTGTAGATCAAGTGCATCAGACTCATGATGATTCGCCAAATACTCTATGGCACAGGAGACTATGCCATATGAATTCAATGGCAATATATCAAACAAGACATCATGGAGCAATCGTAGGGGTGAGCATCTCGAATGCAACTAGTTTGATGACCTGTGATGCATGTCTAAAGGGTAAGATGTCATGTACTCCTTTTTCAAAGACTCCTATAGAACTACAAAGATTTTGGAGCTTGTACATTCTGACATTTGTGGACCTTTCACTGTGATCTCAGTAGGAGGCTCAAAGTATTATATAACCTTTAGATTGGCATATAAAGACATGATTTTCATAAAAATCAATTTCTAGGCCTAGGATGTAATGTATCTCTCCTAGATCTTGCATTTTAAACTCACATCCAAGTGCTAGCTTAGCTTCATCAACTAGCTTGATACAACTTCCACAAAGAATAATGTCATCAACATAAATTAGAAGAATGACAATATTGCTATCAACAAACTTTAGATACATGGAAGGATCATAGTCACTAAGAGTAAATCCTAGCGAGATAAGAAAAGAATTAAGTCTTGAATACCATGATCTTGGTGCTTGCTTGAGTCCATAAAGACTTTTGAAGAGCAAGCACACTTTGGACTCATCGTTGATGAATCTTGAGGTTGTTCCATATAGATCTCCTCCTCAAGATAACCATTTAGAAAAGCATTGGATACATCTAATTGGAACACCTTCCACTTGAAAAAACAAGCAAGATAAATAAGAATTCTTATTGTCACCATCTTTGCAACGGGTGCAAAGGTCTCCTCATAATCAAGAACATGGATTTGAGCAAATCCTTTGGCACATAATCTTGTTTTATGCTTGTTGATGGTGCCATCATGATTGAACTTGATCCTAAATACCCACTTGCAACCAATCATATGCTTGTTGGATGGAGGATCCACGAGCTTCCAAGTATTGTTGGTGATCAATGCATCATACTCTTGTTTCACGACATCATACCACTTCTTGGTATTGAGTGCCTCTTGTACATTCTTTGGCTCTTCATGAGAGACATAAAAAACATAATTAGTGGAATCAAGATCCACTTGTTTGCCTTTGTCAACATATGAGAGCCTCTTAGGCTCGGATCTATCTCTCATGGATCTTCTTGGTGAGAAAATCCGAGGAGAGTCTTCTTCAAATATCGACCTTATCACATCATGATTGTCTTCAAAACCAATAATTGGTGATGCATCCATAGATTTCTTGATCTCGGCCTCTTCAAAAGATGAGTGTTGATCTTCATGAAAGACAACATCTCTACTTTCAATAACTTGAGAAGTAGAGAGTATAAAGACTCTATAGGCCTTCTTGGTGGATGAGTATCCAACCATGATCCCTTTGCATGCACTAGGATCTTCTTTCTTCCTTGTTTCCAAGGGAATATGGACAAAGAATAAGCATCCAAAAACTCTAAGGCGATCAACCTTAGGCTTCTTCATATATAAGATCTCATATGGTGAATTTCCTCCAAGAGCTATATGTGGGAGCCTATTGCAAAGATAATTTGCACAATTAACGGCTTCTCCCCAAAAATCTTTGGGCAAAGATGCCTCAATTCTCATAGATTTTGCACATTCACATAGAGATCTATTCTTTCTCTCGGCCACTCCATTTTGAGATGGAGAGTAGGCACAAGAGAACTCTCTTTTAATGCCTTCAAGCTCACAAAAATATTGAAATTTATTGGTAATATATTCACCACCTCCATCACTTCTTAGAGCTTTAATCTTGAATGAGAATTGCTTCTCTACATAAGCTTTGAAAATAAGGAAATGATCAAACACCATAGATTTAGAAGCAAGAAAATATATCCAAGTGAATCTTGTGAAATCATCGATGAAAGTAACAAAGCAAGTGGCTCCTCCCTTGCTTGTAGTGGATTAACTCCAAAGGATGCTTGCTTTTGATAGAAGATCTTGTAAATGGCTTTTTGTGAGATCTAGCAATAGAACAAGCCTCACAAGGCTTGATCTTCTTGGAGAATGACTTTGGCAAGCCAATAGCTTTGGCTTCTTTGATCATAGAGAGCATGGATTTGTAGTTGGGATGTCCCAACCTCCTATGCCATAATTCCTCCATAAAGAGCTTGTTCACAAGAGCAACATTACAAGCATTCACATACTCATTTGGATCTAGTTTATAGATGCCACCAAATCTAGATCCTAATGCAAGTATCTCATCATTCTTCTTGATAGTGCAAGTATCAACATCGAATTTTACATCAAGGCCATTATCAAGCAATTGGCCAACACTAATAAGATTCTTGGTAAGCTTAGGTACATAAAGAACTTTAGAGAGAGAAAGAACTTTAGAGGATGCAAGCTTCAAGGGAATGTTCCCTATGCCTTCAATAGGACATTCAAAATCATTTGCAGTGTATATTGATTTCTTGACTCCATCATAAGGTGCAATAGAAGAGAAAGAGTCCTTGGAGCTACACATATGTGAAGAGGCTCCACTATCAATATACCATAGGCCTTCCTTCTTGAAAGAAGATAATGATCTTTCTTGCCACAATAAAAGCACTTGATCTTCTTTTTCTTGAGATTGGATGATGAAGCAATAGAGGAACCATCCTCCTCCTCATCTTTGTCTTTGGATTTGACTTTGTCCTTGCTTGAGGATTGTTGATGTTGGTTCTTGCTCCTCCCTTTGTGCTTATCCTTGGCAAAGAGAGCTTTGCCATCATTATGAGTGAGAGAAAGCTTGTCCATCCTCAAGAGCTTGTACTCTTGTCTTGATTCTTCCAAAATTAGCACACTTTGGAGATCCTCCAGACTTGGTAGCTCCTGCTTAATGGCATAGGATTGGACAAGGTTATCAAATTCACTTCTCAAGCCATTGAGAATGACTTGAACTAGCTCATTTTGATTGATGGAATCACCAATACAAGCAAGTTCTCTATGAATATCTTTTACTCTCAAAACATAACTAGATGCACTCTCATCACTCTTTTGGCTACTTTGAAAGATTTGACTCCTAAGAGTGAGAAGCCTAGAGGTATTCTTAGCCTCATAGATAGTCTTGAGACAATCCCAAGCTTCTTTGGCTATTGTACAAGTACCTAGCTCATATCTCATTAGAGACATTCATCTTTATGTAGTGGAGAGCCATCCTAGCTCTCTTTTTGTATTTTTGAACCTCTTGAAGAACTTGTGGTTCTTCTTCAAGGCCAAGAACTATGTCCATCACGTCTTGAAGGATCAAGATGGACTCCATCCTCATTTTCCAAATTGAATAGTTTGAAGTGGACAATCTTTCACTTGGTTTCAACAAGGATGAACTAATTGAAGACATTTGAAGTGAAGAAAATTCAAATGATGAACAATAAATGTTGCTACACACTCTCAATAGGATCCAATAATAGAGTACTATCACCTCTTATGAAAGATCTTGCAACTACTTGTGAATTGATTCTCACTAGCTACACAAATATCTCTAAAACAAGATCTATTTCACATCAAATGATGGAGTATAGGAAAAGTTAGGATCTAACACTCTTAGCACGTGTGAAGTACACTAAGAAACCAAATTTGAGTCAAATACAATGATATTGCATGAAACAAAATGGCTAAGATCTCAAAATAGTGCCTAGATCACAAATAGATGAGATTGGTAAGCATACAACTGTGATTTTGGATCAACCAAGCAATCTCTTGACCAAACCAAATGTGTCCACCCAGGTCTAGGTCCCCTACCTAACCCTCTTCAAAAGCTTATAACTTTTTATTGGCTCAACCAAATGGAATGAAACTAATTGCATCAGAAACTAGACAAAAATAGCTTCAAAATAAGCTATCAAGCAAGATAAATGGATCAAGCATGAGAAAGAACTTCCAAACTGAAATTGGATGCTCCTCACACGTGTCTGAGCACCTGATTTTGTACAGTACCAGGTCAGACCCAGTCGATGTCCTTTTGATCTCTTTTGATCCAAAATTGAACAAGATAGCTAGGAAAATGGGCCTTGACAATTTCTAGCTCAAGATTGATGAAAAGTTTTCACTTAGATGGATCAAAATTCATGGTAACCTTAGTTAGGCTCTGATACCATGTTGAATTCACACGTGTGGATTGTCCACAACATGTACTTGTGATCTCCTAATGTGTGTAGATGCACCAAGATCAAGACTAGATTGAGATTCAAGATCAATCTTAGATCCTATGGCAAAAACACACTACTACATGCATTCAATCACTTCCAACTCTCACTCACACGTGTGGGAAGTATTCAAAAAATATTCTAAGTAAAAACAAGCTGCCCTCCTTGGGTAGAGAGAGAAAAAGCATCATGAGCTCTCAGGTAGAGAGAGAAAGCTAGAAATCCAATAACACTCAAAATCCATATAATCACCAAATCAATTAGCTTCAAAATGAGGAGTACAATGATACTAGTAGACCCACGAGCTACCACTATGTTGAACTATGATTGGACCATACTTTGTCACCTCTTAATCCTATTGGACCATTGATCCATGCACCTCTTAATTCTATTGGACTATATTCAAGCACACCTCAATTTCCTATTGGACCTCACATGGTTCCACCTCTAAATCCTATTGGACCTCTTGGAATTCATCAAACAAAAGCATTACACTTGTCTACACTCTAATTAGCAAGTGTTTAGCCTCTTACTCTATTTTGGCTCAATAGTGGCATTAAAAGTGGAAATGCATAATTTGCCATCTATGCCAAATTTGTTCCTATCAACATCCTACACCTAGATGCTTGATGTAAAAAACATAAGACCCCTATATCTAACATAGATAATCTTTTTCAATTCTTCACAAATATTACTAATTTTCGTTCTATATATGCAGTGTGTACAACAAAATGATGTTTTTAGCTGTGCATGGTTCGTCTTGTACAATATGAAGCTATTTTTTGAATGGTATAAATTACAAACGGATGTAGATATTGAAAAGGTAAAATTCTTTTCATTTGTAGTTCATTTCATTTTGATTCATATTTTATTACTATCATTGTTTGTAATTTGCTGATTCTCATGTTTTGTGATGATAGTTCACTCTTGAGCCGTATACTCTAGATGATGTGTATAGATTTCGACAAGAGTTGATTAGAACCTTTGCCCAATACGATGTAAGCGTTGCACCTGCAATCGAGGGCCCTCAAAAGAAAGCTGCTCCTGCCTTAACAACCTTTCAGGTTGTTCAGGATGCAGATCTTATATTATATGATCAAAAAGGAATAAAAATTCTTCCTAATACAGAGGAAGGCAATTTTGTAACAGATATTCCTCTTGTCTTAAAAGGCATTGAGGCCCTTCCCGAAACAGAGGAGGGCGAGATTATAGAAGGAGCTGTTGCTTTATCAGTTCCTAATACTGGTATAGAAAATATAGAAAAATTGATAGCATAGAGATCTATTTGTAAATAGATATAAATAAAAAAAAAAAGATACAACCATTTTACTTGTAAACAGCCCGTTTATGGGTTTTTTTTATTGATATCACAATAGATTATTACAATCAGCGTGTGTCCATAGTCTAATAATGGAATGCAATTTTTCTATAATGATAAAAAGACATTGGCATGTATTTGCTAATAGTGAATCTCAATGTTCTTCCATAAATTGGATTGTTTCGCCAATATCTTTGCATTTGATCTCGAGCTAATGTCTTTTACGTACCTGCATAAAAATAATACAAAGTTAGTTAGAAGTAGTACAGAGTTTGTATTAGAAAGTTTAAATTGAAACTATTCATAAAAGATCGAGTGTTTACAGTTACTTACGAGTTTACCATTGAAAATGAATCTGAAGTCTGAAAGTACATCATCTTGTAGGAGCAATAGTTCTCACCGGATGTAGTTTAGACTCCAATCTTCTTCCACCTCAACACATGTCAAAACGGCATCATTGTATATAATTTCAATATTTTTTCATTTTGAATGTCCACTGGCTTCCAAGTCTTGATCGAGTGGCACCCATTTACCTTTATTTTTTTTTCCATCTTTGATAATGGAAGCATAAGCTCGACATTTGTTTTTCAATTTGATAACAGAAGCACATGGAAGACATTTTAATTCTGCATTCTATTTCTCCATCTGATCTTTTGTCCCAGCCTTCATCCATAAGTTCAAATAATAAACTATCTGATAAATTTTTGCATACAAACATCGTTGGGGTTTTGTGTACATTGACACTTGAAAAGAAATCCAAAATATATTCAAGGAAATACATCAACTCAATCTAACTGTTTTTGATCTCGTGCTCATTTTTAATGAATTTCTTACAACATTATATATCTTGCAACGAGATGATTCTGAAACTGTAGTATCTGGTGCAATCCATTCATTACTTTCAAAACTAGGTAATGGAATCGGTACTATTTGTCCAAATTTTCCTTTTGTATCAAGAATGTACATTGATTCATAAAAAAAGATTCCACTATTAGCTAGATTTTTTGCAGTTCTACCTCGATATTGCAGTTGTCCAATATCAGTGTGAATAACATCTAACACACCTGCTAAAGATCCACTCGGCTCCCATTCATTTATGTTGGATGGATATAAATCTGCAAGAGAAAAATGATCAGATTGGCAAGTTTACTATTAGATATTTATGAATGACAAAAATCAAAGTATCAAAAATATCAATACTCACAGTTGCTTTTTATGTGATCCTGACGGTTGAATCTTGCACATTTATCTCTGAATGCATATATACATGTTGGACTAGAATTTCAGAAATAGATTTTCCTGATGATAATGTTCTGAAATCCAAAATTCTGGCCTTCCAATAAGATCAAAATGATAGTTTTGACCTTTTCCTTTTTCGAAATGCTCCTCTTGATGATGGATGCATCAAAACCCAAGAGTTTTTTGAATATTTTCTTGGCACCCATAATCCATTATCATCTATCTCGTTGAATAGAAGCATAGAGTCGATTGAGGTGCACGGCTTCCTTGATGGCGCCATTCATAATTTGCATGCAAAAATCTGAGACAATGAACTATGAATCTGAAAATTTGCGTAGACAAAAAGCCATGAATATGAGAAAAAGTGTTGGCAAAAATTTGAAACACTGATCTATTTGGTGCCACAAATTACTCTGGTTATCCCTGTTAACCATGGTTTGACAATGCATATACATTAATGGTACATCGATTTTCTCATCTCAACCATCTGTCATATTCATTTTTAATATTTTTGGGTCTCTTCCGGCAATGATGAGCTAGAAGGGCATGCCTCATCAACCAATAACATTTCCACATTCTGCTCGACGAAACAACAATATATTTAAAAAGTTTTTATTTCCTACGTTACGTAGAACCCCGAAGCTAAGGTTTCAATTGGTCCACATGACAACAAAAATAAGAAAAAAAATAAAAAAGCATCTTTTTCAAAGGCCCTCGTCGGGCTCTAAGTTTCTCTAATGCTAGAATTTTTCATAGAGAAAATGTCTTCATCTGGTTCACATTTCTTGAAGCACAATGAGAGATTAACATCTTCCAATTATGCAATGTGGAAGATTAGAATGGAATCATTATTGATTCTACAATATGGAATGGACATTGTGAGTGGAGCTAAAGAAGAACCTGTAGCACCTAATGAAGCTGCAGCATTCAACAAAAGAACCAGAATTGCCCTTCATTTTATAAAAATGAATGTCACAAATGAAGTATTGAGAGATCAATACATGCAACACTACCAAGGAGGCTTGGGACACTCTAAAAAACAATCTATGAAATTAAGAATACTTCTAGATTGCTTACAATTAAAAACCAAATCTTTCTAAGTTATCAGAGAGTAGATGAGAGTGCTTCATCTTATGTAATGAGAGTAAAGGATCTCATCAAGAGTTAGCTAGTATTGGAGATGTTCTTAAGAACACTGAACTTGTTCAAGTAGTCCTTAATGAGTTTAGAGATGAGTATGACAATATTGTGCAGACTTATGCTATCAGGGTGGAACTTCCATCATTGGAGACACTGCAAGGTGTTCTCATTACCGAAGAAAGCAGGCAAGAGAACAAGATGATGAGGATCAATAAACTTTCATTGAAAGATGGTGGAGATGACAAAGCACTATTCATCAGAGACAAGTCAAGAGGCAAGGTCAAAGGTCAACAACACTTCAAGAAGGACAAAGCCAAAGAAAGTGGTGAGGATCAATCCTCACAAGCTGCAACATATAGTGACAAGAAGAAGTTGTCAAAGATCAAATGTTTTTTCTGTGGCAAGAAAGGCCACTATGCATCAAACTATTTCAAGAAGAAGAACCAATCTAAGCAAGCTAACCTTACTAATGAGGATGAGTGTGAGAGTGTTGAGAGTGAAAGAGAGGATTCTTTAATGATGTCTAGTTTTTCATCTTTTCCTTTCAAGAATGAAGAAATCTGGTGGATAGATAGTGGGGCTAGTTTCCATATGTCTAGTTCTAGAAACTCTTTCAAAAGTCTCATGCCATATCTAGGTGCAAAAAGTTCAATCTATACTGCTAATGATGTAGAGTGTAGAATTGAAGGAATAGGTAGTATTCCACTACATGCATCATCATCAAAATCTTTTTGCTTGCATGATGTACTTTATGTACCTAGACTAACCAAGAATCTCATTAGTGTAGGACAATTGTTTGATAGTGGATTGTATGTCAAGTTTCATGTTGACAAGTGTATAATATCAAGAGAAAATGAAGTTATTGCTAGAGGATCTAGAATTAGAAAGTTGTACAAACTAAATTCTAGGGAGAGTGCTAACATTTCAGATATTGCTTATGAGACCAAGGCCCTTCAGGAGGATATGTGGCATAAGAGATTGGGACATCCCAATTTCAAAGCCATGCAATCTATAGTCAAGGAAGAAAAAGTTGTTGGACTACCAAAGACACTGTCAAAGGAGTTTCAACCTTGTGAAATTTGTGTTTTGGCAAAATCACACAAAAGGACTTTCCCAAGATCAAGCATCAAAACACAACATCCATTTGAACTCGTGCTCTTATGTTCATTTCTCTTCAACCAAAGCAAAGGAGGAGCAAATTGCTTTATTTCCTTTGTAGATGATTATACAAAATATTCTTGGATCTATATGTTGCCTTCTAAAGCCATGATTTATGATGTTTTTCTTACTTTCAAAGCTTATGTAGAAAAGCAGTTTAGTTTCAAGTTGAAAGCTTTGAGAAGTAATAGTGGAGGTGAATACACCTCCAATAAGTTTAAAGACTTTTTGAGAGAGAGGGAATACAAAGAGAATTTTCTTGTTCTTATACTCCTCAGCAAAATGGAGTTGCTGAGAGAAAAAATAGAACTTTGTGTGAATGTGCAAAAGCCATTAGGATAGAAGCATCTCTGTCTAAAGAATTTTGGGGAGAAGCAGTGGCATGTGCAAATTATCTTTGTAATAGGCTTCCTAATCTTGCAATAGAAGGAAGAACACCATTTGAGATGTTGTATAAGAAAAAACCTTAGATCATCTTAGGATCTTTGGTTGTGTATGCTTTGTGCATGTACCTTTAGAGACTAGGAAGAAGGATGATCCTAGTGCTGTTAAAGGAATTTTTGTAGGATATGCATCTACTAAAAAAGCATATAAAGTATATCTTCCCTCTACTGACAAGAATGTTGTAAGTAGAGATGTGATCTTTCATGAAGATCAAAAGTTTAACTTGGATGAAGCACAGATCAAGGAGTCTCATGCAAGATCTACTATCATCAATCTTGATGTTGCTCAAGAAGTGGTGAGGCCGAGGCTCGAGGAGGAGCAACAAGAGAAAGATCTGAGCCAAGAAGGCTCGCATATGATGTGGAAGGTGAAACTTCCTATCATGCTCTCTTCATATCAGATGAAGAGCCTAAAGATGTCCAAGAAACACTTCAATCCAAGAAGTGGGTTGAAGCAATGACCCAAGAGTTTTAAGCCTTGATGTCAAACAACACATGGGAGCTTGTTGAGCCACCAGACAACATGCATGTGATTGGATGTAGTTGGGTTTTCAGAATCAAGTATAATAATGATGGATCTATCAATAAATATAAAGCAAGACTTTGCGCCAAAGGCTACCCTCAAATCAAAGGTCTTGACTATGAAGACTCTTTGCACCAGTTGCAAAAATGGTGACAATCAGAATACTCATATCTCTTGCATGTTATCACAATTGGAGGATGTTTCAGCTTGATGTTTCTAATGCCTTTCTCAATGGTTACCTTGAGGAGGAGATTTACATGGAGCAACCACCTGGATTTGTGAAAGAAGGTGAAGAATCAAATGTTTGTCTTTTGTTCAGAAGTCTCTATGGACTAAAACAAGCACCAAGGTCTTGGTATGCAAGGCTCAACTCTTATTTCATATCACTCGGATTTTGTCTTAGTGAAGATGACCCCTCTTTGTATATTAAGTCTGTAAAGAGCTTTGTAGTTATTCTTCTCATCTATGTAGATGATATCATTATAATGCACTTTCCATGCTAAAAAAATTCCAAATGGAAAACTGTAAAGACATAGATACACCAATGAGTTAGAATTAAAGTAGAATCACTGTGCTCTATACTGTGGGTCCTATCAGTTGATAAGGATCAGTTGGCCTTGCCATGAGGCAAGTCGACGGGACACGCGTCCCGCCAACGGCAATCTGGGTCATGCATGGGTTGCCTGAGTGAACAACTATATGTACAGTGTAATTTTGCTTTGAGAAATACAGTTGCTATGTGAGCTTGCTGTGGAGAGTGTTTTCTGTCTGTGTTACTATGTAGCATGATTTGTGTTCCTGTGCAAAGAAAATTCTAAGTTGGTATCAGAGCCGTACAAGGAGTGTACATAGTAGTACATCGCCATTGAAGAGAGCTTCGGGAGAATTGTCTTCTGAGAGTTTGGGGTTTATGACGGGTTGAAGACGGAAGGAGAAACACTGGTGCATAGAGTTTGGCACACAGAAGCTTGGTGAGCTTGAGACTGTGCGAGGATTCAGAGAAGGGTTGTCGGCTGAATCAGAACCTCAGCAAACGGAATTTTGAAATTCCGAAGTAAGCTATTTGTTGTTTGTAGTCAGTGTACATTCAATCGGACACCGTTTGACAAACAGATTGAAGCATCAGAGTTCAAGCAGTAGGGCAACCTCAGAGCAAGAGGATAGGCTTGTCAGAACACTGTGAATTGGAAGCCAAGAAGAGATTTGTGTAAAAAAAAACCCTGGTTTGGGGTTTGGGAGCACAAAATCAGAGATTTTTCTCTATTCTGAACCGTTTTGCAAGCTGTAAAAACCCAGAGAAGGGCGCCCTAGCAGTGGAGTCAGATCAGAAGAGGCCGTGGACAGCCGCGACTTAGAAAGAGAGAGATCGTTGAGGAATCCTCAGGGCAGCCATAGTTGTGGAAAGAGAGGGAAGCTGGCCGCGAGCAGGGAAGTCCCAAACGAAGGGCACCTGCACTGTACCTGCAAGTACAGGTGATGAGAGAAGGCTGCCAAATGAAGTGGATATCAAAGTGTTCGATAAAAAGATGAGGAAAGCTTTGACCTTCATTTGTGATGCTGTTACACCCAGACATGCATGGGATGTGCTAAAGGAGCAGTTCGAGATGTCAAATCCGTCAAGAATCGTGTTTCTAAAGTCAAAGCTGAATAGTGCCCGCATGGAACAAGGAGTGCACATTCAGATGTACATGACCAGAATCAAGACAATGAGGGATGAACTGCATTCTATTGGTGAGCGCATACGTGATGTGGAGCTGGTGCACAATGCATTGTGCGGCATTGCAGAACCCTATCAGATGTTTGTGAGCGGAATAGCATCAAGCGAAAGATTGCCAACCTTTGACGAGCTCTCAGAAATCTTGATGTAGGAAGAGCAACGACGAGAAATGGTGAAAGCTAGACGTCAAAATACTGACAATCAGGCACTTGCGACACGCCAAAAACAAGGCAAGGGCAAGGGCAAGAAGAAGTCTAAGCAGCAATTTGCCAAGTCTCAGGAGGATGAGGGATCTTTCAGTAAGACCAAGAAGAAAGACAAAGTGCTTCCATTGTGGTAAAAAGGGCCATTGGAAGAGTGAATGTCGCAAATTCCTGACGGAACAAGGCAAGGGGAAACCAAAACAAGCAGGTAACCTTGTCGATGAGGGTGAGATTGAAGACTCTAGCATCTTCATATCTGCATTGTCATCTAATCAAGATGATCAAGCGTGGTATATTGACTCGGGATCCAGAAGACACATGACAGGTAACAAGAATTGGTTCAGTAGCTTGAAAGTGTTGTATAATGGAACGTCCATTTCACAAGCAAATGGCGATGTGTGCAAGATCAAGGGAATAGGCACCGTTTTAATCCAACTATCTAATGGAAAAAGCAAGATGATCAGGGAAGTAATTTACATACCAGGTTTGAAGAAAAATCTACTTTCTGGTGGAGTCATTACTGATCAAAAGTTGAAAGTAGAATTTGCCCATGATCGTAGCTTTGTGAAGGATGTGAACCAAAAGTTCAAAGTTATTGCAGATGGAGTAAGGGAGCCCAATACAAAATTGTACAGGTTGAATGCTACAATCAAGGGGCAACATGGACTTGTGTCATCCATTCCATTGCAAACTGAGTTGTGGCATAAGAGACTTGGTCACTTGAACTTGGGAAGCCTCAGTTTGATGAGGAAATTGGAGATGGTAACAAGATTGCCTACTATAGAAGATCACTTGAAATCGATGTGCGAATCATGTGTATATGGGAAGCAGCATCGAGAGAAGTTCAATAAAGGTGGTGTTTCAAGAGCAAAGAACATCCTGGATTTAATTCACACAAATTTATGCGGGCCTATGAGGACCATGTCCTTAGGTAAAGCCTTCTATTTCATGACCTTTATTGATGATATGTCACGTAAGACGTGGATCTACTTTTTAAAGAAGAAATTAGATGCATTTGACAACTTCAAGAGCTTCAAAGCATTGGTCGAAAATCAAACAGGTAGGAAGATCAAAGTCCTAAGATCAGATAGTGGAGGTGAGTACAAGTCTAATGAATTCAATGATCTTTGTGATCAATTTGGGATTAAAAGACAATTTATGCAAGCTCATACTCTTGCTCTCAATGGTGTAGCTGAGCACAAGAATCGTACGATTGTGAAAAGTGCCAGATCTATGCTAGCTGAAATGAAACTACCAAAAGATTTTTGGTCAAAAGCATGCAGTATGACAATCTATCTTCAAAATAAAAGTCCTACCATTGCCATATCAAAGATAACACCTGAGGAAGCATTCACGAAGAAGAAGCCAAAGGTGAAGTGAATCTTTGGATGTAAGGCCTTTGTACACATTCCTAAGGAACAGAGACGTAAACTTGATGTGAAAGCTATCAAGTGTATATTCCTAGGATATGATGAACATGTAAAGGGCTATAGATGTTTTGATCTAGTGGAAAACAAAATCCATGTAAGTCATGATGTTATCTTTCATGAATCCAAGATGTATGAAGATGAGGATGCTGAGAAGATAGATACATCCAGTGGAAAAGATGGTATAGTGAGGATACCACCTGATGATGATCCATTCATTGACCTTCCGAGTGATGAACATGAGGATAAATCTCAAGATACTACTACTCAACCTCAAGAGACAGGTTGGAGAGGTAGAGACAAACCTTTTGGTACAAGAAGGATTGAAGTTGCAGGTGACAAACGCAAGGAGAAGGATGTATCGTGGGATACATTTTCACCAAGAAGCCAATAACCTGATAGGAAGCTTCCTAAGTGGTTTGAGATATTGTTGGAGAGTCGCGACATGGATGACTTTCCAGGATCATCTAGCCAGGGAGAGCTATGAAGATCAAGAGAGAAGACACAACCTGAAAGGTATGAAGCAAGTTATGCTCTCTTATCTAGCATTATTCAAAGAAAAGAACCTTCGACTTATGGTGAAGCGAAGGATGATGACATTTGGGTCAAGGCCATGGGAGAGGAGATGGAGTCAATTGCTAAGCATAGCACATGGGACTTAGTGGAACCACTAGTTGGCAAGAAACCCATTGGTTGCAAATGGGTATATAGAACTAAGTACCATGTCGATGGAAAAATCGCAAAGCACAAGGCAAGATTAGTGATCAAAGGATATGCACAAAGTAAAGACATCGACTATGAGGAGACTTTTGTGCCGGTATGTAAGTGGAATACTCTACGTCTACTTGTTGCTTTAGCTTCACATTTTGGTTGGCCTTTGCATCAGATGGATGTGAAAGCTGTTTTTCTAAATGGTGCGGTAGAAGAAGAGGTGTTCATGGATCAACCTGAAGGCTTTGTAGCAAAGGGATAGGAAAATAAAGTATGTCGCTTGAAGAAAGTGCTTTATGGTCTTTAACAGGCACCACGTGCATGGTATAGCAGGATTGATGCCTACTTCCATTTAAAGGGGATGGTGAGAACACGCTCTGATCCAAATCTATATGTCTTATGCTTTGATGGTATGGTTGCTTTAATTGCTCTTTATGTTGATGACTTGATTATTACGAGAGATAATCAAGAGATGATAGATATGATCAAGAAAGATCTCATGGAGCAATTTGAGAAGATAGATCTCAATTTGATGCATTATTGCCTTGGAGTAGAGGTGTGGCAAAAAGGACACGAAGTGGGTTTAACACAGGTGAAGTATGTCAAAGAGTTGTTGCACAGGTTTAGGTTGCAGGATTGCAAACTAGTGAATACTCCTATTGAACTAGGTAAAAAGTTTTCTAAGCTTCATGAGTCACAATTATTTGATGCTACGCTGTATAGATAGTTAGTAGGGAGCTTGATTTACGTAACCACGACTAGACCAGATATATGCTATGTTTTTGGCATTGTAAGTCAATTTATGGTAGCACCTACGGAAATGCATTGGAAGGTAGCTAAACGCATTTTGCGTTATGTGAAAGGCACTTCATAGTATGGCTTCATTTACAGGAAGCATGATGGTTTACCTCAGTTGTGTGGCTATGTGGATGCGGATTGGGGAGGTGATTATGATGATCGTAGATCCACCACAGGATATGTATTCCAGTTTTGTGGTAGTTGCTTTTTCTGGTCTAGTAAGAAGCAAAGTACAATTGCTCTATCCACCACATAAGCAGAGTATAAGGCAATGTGTAGTGCAGCACATGAAGCTATATGGTTGAGACAAATCTTGGAAGAAGTTGGCATGAAGCAAAAAAATCCCACAACATTACATAGCGACTGTTAGAGTGGCATTCAGCTAGCAAAGAATCCAGTGTTCCATGCGAGAACCAAACACATTGAGATTCAGTATCAGTTTATACGTGAGAGGCTGCTGAGTCGTGAAATTCATGTTGTTCATTGTAGTACAGAAGAACAACTAGTTGATATTTTCACTAAGCCACTTGTTGGAGAAAGGTTTGATAAGTTTAGATCAAAGCTTTCTGTACTTAAAGTTTGTTGACTTTAAAGCTATGTATATGACTATATAAAAATTAGACTCTACTTTAAGGGAGAGAGTTAGAACTAAAGTAGAATCACTATGCTACTGTACTGTGGGTCCTATCAGTTGATAAGGATCAATTGGCCTCACCACGAGGCAAGTCGACGGGACACGCATCCCGCCAACGGCAATCTGGGTCATGCATGGGTTGCTTGAGTGAACAACTATATGTACAGTGTAATTTCATTTTGAGAAATACAGTTGCTATATGAACTTGTTGTGGAGAGTGTTTTCTGTCTGTGTTACTATGTAGAATGATCTGTGTTCCTATGCAAAGCAAATTCTAACTCAATGGAGCACATTGTAAAAGTTCCTATGAAAGATGATGAAAAATTCTTTGAGGACATCACTCTTTATAGGAGTCTTATTGGCTGAGTTAACTAAGTTAAGTGGACTTTCAATGCAACTCCACTGTAGGAATTCGATTCTCTTTGATGTAGGGAAACTTTGGCATGTTTTGCCATATTGTGAATATTGAGATTTTGGTGTTTTTGGACTCATTCTCTCTCTACCCGAGTTGTATGTGTTGATTTTCTCTCTCTACCCAAGAGCAGGCTGTTTTTCCCATACTGAGCACTTAGAATTGTTTCTGACATTCATTCCTCATAGTGAGAAGTTATTTTTTTCAGTCTGATGTATGAAATTGTGTTCTTGTCTTAGATTTTTCAGGTAATCTGTTCTTTGATCAATCTTGTGCAATCACAACACCTCAGTAAGATCTTGTAAGGTGTGTGGTGAATTTCACACGTGCTTAAAATTTCACAAATCTAGATCCATGGTGGATTGATAGTGGAGCAAGTTCATACTTCACTTCTTTGTTGGCATATGGAGATGACAAGAGGGTGATCTATACTGCCAATGATGGTGAGCATGCAATCAAAGGGATTGGCACAATTCCTATCTCTCTCTCTACAAATAGGATGTCTTGTTTATTCCATCTATTACCAAGAATTTGCTTAGTGTGAGTCAATTGCTAAGTAAAGGCCTTGAGGTTAGTCTCAAGTCTTCACATTCTTTGTAAATGATTTTACATATACATAATTTCTTACAACAAGGCTGCATCAAATTCCTTTTATATGTTCTGATAATAAAACAGAATCTGCCTTCTTTAGAGTGACGAATGCAAGCACATGCTTTCTTTTGCAGTTTCGAGAAGCTCTAAAAGATTCAAAACTTGGATCATGTTGCATTGGACTCTCAAATCTTTTATCATGTGATTTACCAACTCTTGATACAGATTCTTTAACATTTCGTTCCAATTACCTATCTCGTCGTCTTCGTCAAAATCAAACATAAAAAAATTTGAATCATGTTGTCTAGAAGCAGCAAAAAGCAATGTTGCAGAGCATGAACCTGTTGTCTTCTTGGATTGTCTTGCCATTTGAGAAAGTCTATGACCATGACCATCAGTGATAGCATTCGCTTGAGATGGATTGCAATATCTATTTTCCACATTAACATTCTCATATGCATCAATAAATTTTTACTAAACCCATTTCATCGAGATACATTATTGGTAACCACATCGTCTATCCCAGTTAGGATGTCTGAGTTGTATGTCGATCGTGTCAGATCATAACCAATTACATCGTCCACGCCTATCAAAACATCAACATTGTACAGAGCTGGTCTTGTAGCATTGCTATCAGTCACATCATGAGCTTTGATATCATCCACACTGGTGAGAACATCTGAACTATACCTAATCTATTTGAATTTTGCACTATTATCATGATTGACATCCTCCACACCAGTGAGGAAATCAAAATTATATGTTGTTTTTGTTGATGTTCTCTTGTCGTGATTGAAGATAGTCATACATTGCATACGTGTTGATGATTTGTTGTAATTGCGATCATAATACGTGTAATATCATTCATTGTCTCGTCAAACGATACATGCCTAGCATTCGTAGCATGTAAAAAAAGTTTCGATACATACCATATCATCGATTTATTCGGTGAGTAAAATGGGACTCCGTCATCTGCCATGGCATTTTGAAAGGTTCCTTCATTTGTTACCGATATTAATTTTACAGTGGCAAACAACTGCTTTTTGTCAAAACTGCAGTAACCTTTGAAGCTAGCTGAACAAACTATATTTCCATAAAAAATCCATACAATCAACAATATCATTGTTGGTATAAATATGACATGCCAAGGCTGCAAGATCGTCAATCTTCACCACGTCGTTGTTATCCCACAATAATTTGTTTGCCATTAAGTCCAACAAGTTTTCATAAATGTCTGCAAGATGAGTGATACTCGTCTGTGGGTATGCCAATGGACAATCCATCTTGAGCACTTTTGATATACTCACCATGCATTTATTTGTGCCAATTTCGCGAAAGAGACACATTTGGCTTGATTCAGTACTCAAAATTTGACCGAATGCAACAACTTCTTTTTGATATAGCAAGACAACGTGGATATTTGTCTCAAGATCGTTTTCCATTGCAAGCCCTACACACACAGAGAGAAATTATGATGTCAACATACATTGGAACATACATACATACATAGATGTAAATTTATAACACACAATGTAAATAGCTGGATAAATATACCCAGGCTTTGAAATTGTTTGAAATAATCTTGAAATACTTTTATGTAATTTAAATATCTTTATAAAATATTAGTGGATCTTCCTTAGCCTTTCGCCATTGGTCCTTAAAGTTTGGCCCTTATCCCTTGCCACTTGGTCCTCAACCATTGGACTATAGTCCTTGGTTGTTAGCCCTTAGTCCTTAGATCTTGGCACTTAGCCCTTACCAATTGGACGTAAGCCCTTATATCTCAACCCTTAGCCAATTGGCCCTTAGTCTTAGCCCATAGACATTGGCCCTCGACTCTTGGCTAGTTGGCCCTCAGTCCTTAGACCTTGACGATTAGCTGTTGGCCCTAATATCTAGGCCCTTAGCCCTTACCCCTCAGCCAGTTACACTGATCTAAATTCTTTGTTAAAATCTCACAATTCTAGCTTGACCAATTTTGGTCATATTGCTTGTAAATTGTATTATGGTCATGTTGTTGCTTGTCACACGTGCTCTTCATAAGTCTCATTCCTAACCTAGGATACTCTCTATAAGTCTCATTCCTAACCTAGCATAGGAGTGGCACCTTTGGAATGAGTCCAAATAGTGCTTTGATAGGCTAGAGAGATTCTAGGAGCTAAAAATAGCATGTTTTTCATTGTGTTGGAATCTCAAGATCTTGACCCCTAATTAGGGTGGATCAAGTGGAAATTTAGGTTAGATGTTAAGCTTAGGTTATGATGAATGCATAGAAGCCCTTATATGATCTTGTTGACATTAATAGATTTTATTTGGCTTAATATTAGGTAGAATCTTATTGAAAGGTCAACTTTTGAGCTTTCTCAAGTCCCTAGGTAGTGGGTTAGCTAGTCTTTCAATTATTTCTATTTTGCATCTATTCTTGTTATCAAGATCTTGTTTAAAGATAGATGGCTTCAATGAATGCATATCTTTTGGATTCACATGATAGATTGAATGCTTCTAATCATTCAATTTGGAAGCTAAGAATGGAATCAATTCTTATTTTACAAGATCTAATACATACATCTATTGGATATATACAAGATCTTGAGGATGAGCCTATTCACCCTCAAGAAGCTACAAAATACAAAAGGAGGTGCAAGGTCGCTCTCCATTGTATAGAAATAAATGTAGCTAATGAGGTTGTTAAGGACGTAGGTGCTTGTGAAAATTGTCAACATTTCCTAGCTAGTTTGAGGCCTGAATTGGCAATTTTTGTACATAGTCTTGGATCTAACCTTTCACAAATGTCAAAAAGGCCTAGATAATTTTATTTTAGTATATATTTTATATTGAAGAAGTCCCAAACTTCAGGACCTTCAAAATGACACCAAAATCATGTTATTTGGACATATAGGACAAAATTGGCTATTTTAGGCTACTGGTGCCCTTAAATTGGGTCCTAAGTTCTAGAGAGAGGAGAGAGAGTCATCTCTCTCACCTATATTAGGCTGAAATTCGTGGAGAACAGTTTGGAGAAACTTATTGTATTGTTGAGAGAGATCAATAGATCATTGTCACGGTTTCTTCCTCCATTGAGAGCATTGCTTTGTGTATTGTCTTCAAGCTATTGTGTATGATCTTAGGAGATTTCCAAAAGTGGTAGGCTACTATAATAAGGCATGTTTGTTGCTATTTTTGGCTACCATCAGTACCTTTCATTAGTTTCTTTTGTCTCTTGAATGCTTTGTCAAGTTCATGTGTATCAAATGTAGCATTAGGATGCTTTGCCATTTCTAGCTCTTGTAGCTTGTTGTGTAAAGATCTTAGCCAAGTACTTTGGGAGCTTGGATCCATTCAAGATCCACCTCTTCCACATGGTATCAGAGCTAGTTGGCTATTATTTTTAGTAAGGTTTCCATTTATGGTGATATTTGGATGTTTGATCAAGTTCTAGCATGATTATGCATTGCACTGTTGATCAAATCTTTCTAGCCTTTGTTTTGTGAGCTGAACTTGTGGATCAAAAGCAAATTTCAGGTCTATTGAAGATCAGAGACTGAGAAGAAGCTATTTTGGATCAGATTATAACACCTAATCATTTGTTGATTGTGAGGCTTGTGCATATTCAATACTAACAATGTTCTATTCAATCTATTGTTGACAATCTCCACTTTTGTGGATGAACACTCTCCTTTGTGGATGAAGCTTCTCCTTAAGTGGATGACAAATACTCTTTGCGTGATTTTGTATTTCTCCAAAAGGCTGAGCAAAGCTCCCACTTGGATGAAAGATCCCCTTTTGAGTGAACAGATTGTCAGCAATCTTTTGCATAAATTTTGGTGTACTTTGTTGAGCATGTAAGTAGCTCTCCTTATCTAATTTGATTGGAGCATTTGCTGGAAGGTTCTAACCATTATAAAAATGTGTTTTCAGGTTCTTATCAGGTTCAGGAGCATTCTCATGTGAAGTGATCTTAGATCTACATCTAAACATCAAGATTTGACAAGCTAGTGAAGCTAGTCTTATGATTCACGAAGTGTGCTCTTTTATTCACCTCTAAAGCTTGTATTTATCACTTGCTGGAGTTTATAAACTTTTAGAATGTGGTTTACATATGGTTTTATAGGTTGAATCAATATCTTAGTGTGTTGATCATATGTTGATTCTGTTTGTTCAATTCTAAATATTCTTGGCAGCCTAGTCTTTTGTATTTTCTAAGAATGCAAGTAACTCTTCACACTACAACTTGATTTGGTCACTTGCTGAAAAGTTTGAGAGCTTAAGCAAGAGTGTGTTAAGGTTGGTTTGAGTTTGTAATCCATTCTTAGTGTGTGCAAAGTGTTGCATGTGTTTCAATCTTCCTTTCTATGCTTGGAGACCAGCTAGGTTCAAGATAGAAGTGTTTTAGGGTCCTAAATCTTCTGAGATATCCTTATCCATCATTTGTTGAGAGGAAAGTGAGTGCTAGGTGCATTAGGACAGAGCCTAAAAGAAGAAGAGTCATTATATTTATGTCTTCCAATGGCGGGATAATGTTAGAACCTAATGATAGGTTGAGTTCATCAACCTACTCTTCCTGGAAAGTGAGGATGGAATCTTTACTTGAGTTGAATGAACTCATGGACATAGTTGCAGGAACTGAAGAGAGACCACCCACAGTTCAAGAGCAGCAAAGGTTTGATAAGAAGGCTAAAATGGCTCTTCATATCATTAAAATGAATGTTACCAATGAACTTCTCAAGGAAGTTGGTAAGTGTCAAAGTGCAAGTAGGCATGGAATGCCTTAAAGAAACTCTTTGAATCAAAGTCCACATCTGGGGTATTGACCCTAAGCAGGCAAATATTTTCTAGTAGACAAAGATAGGGAGAAAGTGCTCATGCATTTGTCTTGAGGGTTAAGTCCTTAAGTGATGATCTAGCATGCATTGATGAAAGCATAAAAGATGGTGAAATAGTCCAAGTTATGTTGAATGGTTTGCTAGATGAATATCCTAACCTTGTGCAAAGTTTTGTCATTCAAAGAGTCTTGCCAAGTGTGGTTGACTTGCAAGAAATCTTATTGGCTGAAGAACATAGGTTGCAATCAAAGCTTGATGGTGCATCCTTGTAAGGTGGAGGTGAAAAGGCTTTCTTCACAAAAGGCAAAGTCAATGGCAAAAGTAAAGGCAAAGGATTCAAGTGCTTTTATTGTGGGATAAAAGGTCATTCTGCTGATGAATGTCATAAGAAAAAAAGAGAGCAAGGTGAGAGGCAAGGAAATCTAGCAATAGATGAAGAAGAGGATAGCATTTCTAAATCTCTTGTTATGACTTCAAGTTTGCTTGCACATATAGATGGGCATGATCCTTGGTGGATTGATAGTGGAGCCTCATCTCACATGGCAAGACATAAAAATACCCTTATTGTCTTATGAGGGAGAGAGCAACATCATCTATATTGCAAATGACGGTCAATGTGACATCAAAGGCATAGGCATAATTCCTGTTTCTCTTTCAACAAATAGGAAAGCTAATCCTGAAAATGTATTGTACATTCCTTCAATCAAGTAAGTGTGGATCCTTGATTGCTAAACATTTTGTATGGCTAGGGAACAATTGACAAACCAAGAAGTTTGGCATAAGAGGTTGGGCCATCCCAACTTCAAATCTCTGGAGGTAATGTCAAAGAAAGAGCATGATAAACTTTTCAAATTGGATGCATGTGTGATCTCTAAGAATGAAGGATGTATGGCTAGGGAACAATTGACAAACCAATAAGTTTGCCATAAGAGGTTGGGCCATCCTAGCTTCAAATCTTTGGAGGTAATGGCAAAGAAAGAGCATGTTCTTGATCTCCCTAAAAGTCTTGTTGCAAATAATACATTTTGTGAACATTGTGCCTTGTCCAAATCTCATAGACTGGCTTATTCTAGATCTAAAGAAGCTTTTCAACTTGTGCATTTGGATCTTCATTCTTTTAGTACAACTAGCAATGGTGGGGCAAAAATGTATGCAACTTTTATTGATGACTCTAGTAGGTATACTTGGGTCTATCTTCTTAAAACCAAAGATGAAGTGTTTGCTGCATTTGTCAAGTTGAAGAATGAAGTCAATACAAAGATCAAATGCTTGAGATCAGATAATGGAGGGGAATACACTTCAAATAAGTTCAAAGATTTTTTCATAGCACATGGGATCAAGAGGGAGTACTCTATTCCTAGGACTCCAAAACAGAATGGAGTGGCAGAAAGGAAGAATAGAACCCTTTGTGAATGTGCCAAGGCAATGAGACTATATGCTAATCTTGCTAAGTCCTATTGGGGGGAAGCTTTAGCATGTGCTAACTATCTTTGTAATAGGAGGACAAGTGCTTCTTTGAATGGTAAGACTCCCTTTGCGGTCCTCTATGGTAGGAGGCCGAGTGTCAAACATTGTAGGATTTTTTGTTGTACTTGTTTTGTCAACATCACTCTTGATGATAGAAATAAAGAAGATCCTTCATCAAAGAAGGGTGTGTTTGTTGGCTATAATGAAGTAAGCAAGGCTTACAAAGTGTACATTCCTTCTACAAAGAAAGTTGTCATAAGTAGGGATGCCATCTTTCATGAAGAGAATGTTTCCAATGTTGTCAATGTTGATGATGATGTTGATGTGCCTAATAATCATCATGATGTGCAAGATGTCTTGGATGAAGGTGGAGATGCCACTCCAAAGCAACCTTCAAGGAGGACTCAAAGGCAAAGGACTAAGCCATCAAGGCTAACCTATGATGAAAAAGGATAGCAAGTGGTGGAGAACTCTAACTTTGCTTTTCTTATCTCTTTTGATGAACCAACTTGTGTAGGTTCAAAAGGAGGAATGGATCCAAGCCATGGATCATGAGCATCAAGCACTCATCAAGAACAACACTTGGAGGTTGGTTGAACTTCCAAAAGGCAAGAAGGCAATTAGGTGTAAGCGGATCTTCAAGATCAAGACAAAAGAAGATGGATCAATCAAAAGGTACCAGGCAAGATTTGTGGCAAAAGGGTATGCTCAAGAATATGGCATTGACTATGATGAGAAATTTGCACCCGTGGCAAAGATGGTAACAATTCAAACCCTTATCTCTCTTGCAACTCTTCATGGCTGGGACATGTGGGAAATGGATGTTACTAATGCTTTCTTGATTGGTGATCTTGAAGAGGAAATCTACATAGAGCAACCCGAGGGCTATGTTTCACATGATGAGCCCAATCATGTGTGTTTCATACAAAAGAGCTTGCATGGGCTTAAGCAAGCACCAAGAAGTTGGTATGCTAAGCTCAATTCCTTCTTACTCTCTCAAAACTTCATCATGAGTGAGCATGATCATTCTCTCTACTTTAGATTGAATGATAATGGTGACATCACTTTGTTTTTGGTCTATGTTGTTGACATAATCTTAAGTGGTGATAGCAATGAAGATATAGATGACATCAAGATGGCACTTAAAAGTAAGTTTGAGATACAAGATCTTGGTAAGCTTCACTATATCTTAGGAATAGAGATTGTTAGGACTTCTAATTCTACTTTCATTTGTCAAGAGTATTCTAACTCTATTCTAAAAAGATTTCATATGGAAAATTGCAAAGTAGTTTCTACTCCTATGGAATCAAATGTAAAGCTATCTATAAGAGGTAATAAAAGATCCTTCAAGGACATTACTCTCTATAGAAAGCTCATAGGATCTCTTACTTGGTTAACAATCACAAGACCTGATCTAAGCTATGTGGTTGGTAGACTAAGTCAATTCATGCAAGATCCTAGTGAGGCTCATTGGAAGCTAGAAAAGAGAGTATTAAGATACCTCTCCGGATCTAGAGATTTTGGCATGTTGTATGAAGGCCCTTCACCTAACCTTTGAGGTTTCTCAGATTCAGATTTTGTAGGTGATCAAATGGATAGGAAGTCAACAAATGCCTTTGCAATATATCTTGGAGAGGGAGCTCATGGCTATCAAAGAAGCAACCTACTATGTCATGCCCATGACTGATCTCGGGTAGCGTGTCCACGCTAGGGACCGGTAGACCAACAACCCGTAAGTTAATTGTGACTATAAGAAAATTGGGGCCCTTATGTGTACATTGTCATAATTAATGGTTTTAGGCCTAAACACATGGTGGTGGATTTGGTATGGGTCTATCAATGAGTCATTAGGGAACTGGATGACATGGCCCAGATAGGCTACAGAGGTGTCCAGTGAGGTGTCACAGTGCACTACTAGTGGTGCATGGGCTTTGGAGGGTATAAGTATACTTGCTGGGCTCTCACTAGTGTATGCTTGATTTGTGATGAGTAGCTACATGCTGTTGGTGTGACTCCTCTTTCCATGACTCTGATTGATCCATAGCTTGGGGGCTAGATCCATATGATCTAGGTTTGGTTGGGTTGGTTTAACCTCCACCAGTTCACATGTGTTGTTGCTTTGTATGGTATGCTTAGACTAGAATCCTGTTGTGAGGACTTTACATTGGTATTAGAGCCAGTCTAAGTAGGATTTACCATTGAATGTGCTGAGTTTTGAGAATCCAACGGAGTAAGCAACAAAATGGTGGAATTGTGGAATTTTTTTCCCGTTGGAAATAATTTTTGAATTGCAATCGGTTGTGTGGTAAGTGCACTACCACACAACCGATTGGTTTTTGTGCTTTTTGAATTAGTTTCTTGGAAAGAATTTTGTGTCAATTCTGTTGTTGCCAATTACTCTATGGGTAGCATTTTTGTGAAGGCAACAAGTTAATTTATTGGTTGCTAGATTTTTTCCTACAGTTTTTTGTTCTTTTCAGAAAAATGGTAATTGTATTTCAAATGCTGTCTATTGCTTGTTTGGATGCCGGTTTGGTTCTAAAACGATGGGAATAGGTTGTAATAGAAGCAATAATACTCTAATCTATTGGCTGTTGAGTGTTGGTGATGATTGACAGGTTTGCATGGCTGCTTACTGTGGAATCACAGGCTTATGCTTCATTTTCCAGCAACCTAACAATTTTTTTTGCAGGGTTAGGAACCTGTAAAGCAATTATGGAGGATGGTTGGGTTCAGATATGATGACTATTTGATAAAGTAGTTGTAATAGCCTGTAAAACTAGGTTTTCTGGAAAATTTTGGCAGCATAATAGTTGTTTTCAAGCACAGTGATGGCAAAACCTAAAAATCTTGTTTCCAAACCCTTGCTTATGCTTGAAACTAGGAAATGAAAGCTATAACATCTGTAAAACGCTGTTGTACATAAAAGGAGTGTGAATTGAGCACATATCCTTCTACTGTAGCTCAGATTTGAGTTAGATAGGTTCAATTATGATGACATGTACATGTTTAGATAGCATGCAAAGTTTTATTGTATGCATGCAAGCCACATGCAATCAGTGCATGCAACATGCAAAGTAGTTTTTACGATCTACACATGTCTGGGCAGTTTTATGAGTTGACATGCAGTACATGCAACATCCATGCATGCAGTTACACATGTGGATCTATGGTAGGTGAATTAGTTCAGTTAAGTGGACTTTCCATGCAACTCCACTATAGGAATTCGAGTCTCTCTCATGTAGGGAAAGCTGGGCATATTTTGCCATATTGTGAATATTGAGATTTTGGTGTTTTGGACTCATTCTCTCTCTACCCAAGTTTTCTATGTATGATTTTCTCTCTATACTCGAGAGCAGCCTCTTTTTCCCATACAAAACAGGTAGAATTATTTCTGACATTCATTTCTCATAGTGAAGAGTTAGATTTTTTTATCAGATGTATGCCATTATGCTCTTGCCTTAGATTTTTCAAGCATACTGTTCTTTGATCAATCTTGTGCAATCACAACACCTCAGTAAGATCCTGTAGGGTGTGTGGTGAAGTTCACACGTGCTAAAAACTTCACATGGTATCAAAGCTTCATGCTTTGAAGAGGTGAGGGTGTATACATCAGATTATCAATGTTTTTGTTTGTAGGAACTCGGATTTTGGAGAGGGATTAAATGGAAAAGATGAAAAAGTAGACATCAGTAATGAATCCTCTCTTTCACTCTCTACACCCTCACACTCATCTTCATTAATAAGGTTAGCTTGTTTAGATTGGTTCTTCTTCTTGAAACAGTTTGATGCATAGTGTCCTTTCTTGCCACAGAAAAAAACACTTGATCTTTGACAGCTTCTTCTTGCCACTGGATGTTGCAGCTTGTGAGGACTGATCCTCACCACCTTCTTTGGCTTTGTCCTTCTTGAAGTGTTGTTGTCCTTTGCCCTTGCCTCTTGACTTGTCTATGATGAAGAGTTCTTTGTCATCTCCACCATCTTTCAATGAAAGTCTGTTGTGTAGGATTGAAGGAATAGGTAGCATTCCATTGCATGCATCATCATCAAAATCTTTTTGCTTACATGATGTATTGTATGTACCTAGATTGACTAAGAATCTCATTAGTGTAGGACAATTGTTTAATAGTGGATTGATGTCAAGTTTCAAGTTGACAAGTGTATAATCTCAAGAGAAAATGAAGTTATTGCTAGAGGATCTAGAATTGGTAAGTTGTACAAACTAGATTTTAGGGAGAGTGCTAACATTTCAGATATTGCTTATGAGACCAAGGTTCTACTGGAGGATCTGTGGCACAAGAGATTGGGTCATCCCAATTTCAAAGCCATGCAATCTATGGTCAAAGAAGGAAAAGTTGTTGGTCTACCAAAGACACTGTCAAAGGAGCTTCTACCTTGTGAAGCTTGTGTGCGGGCAAAGTCACACAGAAGGCCTTTTCCTAGATCAAGTATCAAGACAAAGCAACCATTTGAACTTGTACACTCAGATGTTCATTTCTCATCAACTAAGAGCAAAGGAGGAGCTAACTACTTTGTCTCTTTTGTAGATGATTATACAAGACATTCTTGGATCTATATGTTGTCTTCAAAAGCCATGGTTTATGATGTTTTTCTTACTTTTAAAGCTTATGTAGACAAGTAGTTTCCTTCCAAGTTAAAAGCTTTAAGAAGTGATAGTGGAGGAGAGTACACTTCTAATAAGTTTAAGAAGTGATAGTGGAGGAGAATACACTTCCAATAAGTTTAAAGAATTTTGTGAGAGAGAGGCTATTCAAAGAGAGTTCTCTTGTTCATATACTCCTCAGTAAACTGGAGTTGCTGAGAGAAAGAATAGAACTTTGTGTGAATGTGCAAAAGCCATGAGGTTGGAAGTTTCTCTGCCTAAAGAGTTTTGGGGAGAGGCAGTTGCATGTGCAAACTATCTTTGTAATAGGCTTCCAAATCTTGCAATAGGAGGAAAGACACCATTCCAGATATTGTTTAAGAAAAAGCCTAAGATAGATTATCTTAGGATTTTTGGCTGTGTATGCTTTGTGCATGTGCCTCTAGAAACTAGGAAGAAGGAAGATCCTAGTGCAATAAAAGGAATTTTTGTAGAATATGCATCCACTAAAAAAGCATACAAGATTTATTTACCCTCTACTAACAAAAATGTTGTTAGTAGAGATGTGATCTTCCATGAAGATCGGAAATTTAACTTGGATGATGCACAGATTAAGGAGACTCATGCAAGATCAATCATCAATCTTGATCCTGTTCAAGAAGAGGTGAGGCCGAGGCTTGAGGAGGAGCAAATTCAAGCTACCACACCCAGAAGATCTACACGAGCAAGATCTGAGCCAAGGAGGCTCACATATGATGAAGAAGGAAGGCAAGTGGAAGGTGAAACTTCCTATCATGCACTTTTTTATATCGGATGAAGAGCCTAAGCATGTCCAAGAAGCTTTTCAATCCAAGGAGTGGGTTGAAGCAATGACCCAAGAATTTGAAGCCTTGATGTCAAATAACACATGGGAGCTTGTGATGCCACCAAACAACATGCATGTGATCGGATGTAAGTGGGTATTCAGAATCAAGTATAATCATGATGGATCTATCAATAAATATAAAACAAGACTCTGTGCCAAAGGCTACTCACAAATTAAAGGTCTTGACTATGAAGATACCTTTGCACTAGTTTCAAAGATGGTAACAATTCGAATACTCATCTCTCTTGCATGCTTTCACAAATGGAGTATGTTCCAGCTTGATGTTTCTAATGCATTTCTCAATGGTTACCTTGAGGAAGAGATTTATATGGAGCAGCCTCCAGGTTTTGTGAAGAAAGGTGATGAATCAAAAGTTTCTCTTTTGTTCAAAAGTCTGTATGGACTGAAACAGGCACCAAGGTCTTGGTATGCAAGGCTCAATTCCTATCTCATATCACTCGGATTTTGTCTAAGTGAATATGACCCTTCTCTGTATTATAAGTTTGTAGATAACTTTGTAATTATTCTTCTCATCTATGTAGATGATATCATTCTTTGTTTTAACAGTGAGAAGATAGTTGAAAAAACTAAGTATGCACAAGATACTGAGTTTAAGATGCAAGACTTAGGAGTTCTTCACTATATTCTAGGCCTTGAAATAGATTTCTGGAAAGGTCATGATTTATAAGCCAAAGTAGATATGCACTTTCCATGCTCAAGAAATTCCATATGGAGAACTGTAAAGGCATAGATACACCTATGGAGCACATTGTAAAAGTTCCTATTAAAGATGACGAAAAATCCTTTGAGGACATCACTCTTTATAGGAGTCTTATTGGCTCACTTATTTGGTTAACAGTGAGTAGGCCTGATCTAAGCTTTTGTGTTCATAAGCTAAGTCAACACATGTAGGATCCAAAGTTATATCATTGGAAGTTGGCTAAAAGAGTCTTGAGGTATATATCTTCTACCTGGGATTATGGACCATTCTATGAAGGAGAAGATCTGACTTTGATTGCTTTTTCATATTTAGATTTTGCAGGAGACAGATTGGATAGGAAATCCACAAGTGCTTACACTATATTTCTTGGAGGAAATTTGGTTTCTTGGCTATCAAAGAAGCATGCAACTATTTCCTTATCATCCTGTGAAGCTAAATACAAATCTCAACAAAGGAGGTTTTATGGATCAAAAGGCTACTTTTAAAGCTAAAGTTATGCAGATGAAGATTTACCAATTATCAAGAATGATAACAATTTTGCTCAAGCTCTTGGAAATAATCCAGTCTTTCATGCAAGGAGCAAGCATATTGAAGTGGCTCATCATTTTGTAAGAGAAAAAGTCATTGGGAGAGAGATCTCATTGGAGCATGTTTCATCTTTAGATTGTGTTGTAGATCTTCTCACCAGACCTCTACTCAAGAATGTCTTTATGAAGATGAGGTCTAACCAAGCCTCTTCTTGGTGGAGGGAACTTTCCACGAATCCGGTGACTTCATGGAATTCCAGAAAGCTTTTGTCACGATAGACGATTCCGAGTTGTATATTCGGTTTATCAACTGCAAAATGGGCAGCCGAGAACTGGACGGTTATGTCCAAGAGTTCTTGGACTCTTTGGCTAAGGTGCTCCTTTTTTATCATAAGTTAGCACAGTGGCAATTTATTGTCGGACTGCCAGCGGAGTATCAAAATGAATGCAAACGAAATATCCTTAACTCACTAGAGGATGCTCTCCGTGTGGCGAATGCCTATGATAGTACAGTTGTTGCATCACGAAAAAGCATGCACTGCCAAACGGCCCCGAAACCCAAGCAAGAAAAATCTAACAAGCATAAGAAGCAGTTTTTTGATGAACTGGAAGCAGAAGTGTACCAACAGTCAAAGAAGAATAATGATAAGAAGAAATTAGTGGTGAAAGACAAAGCAAGGTTGGCGGCGCTTAAACAGAATTTGTGTTTCCTCTGCAATAAACCTGGGCACCATGCTAAACAGTGCCCCGAACGGAAAGCAAAGTTGTCAAGTTTCATGACTGTGGATTTACCGGCAAGTAAATTGAAAGTCAATTTGTTAAATAATTGTGATTGTACTTGTAACTTTAGTGCAATCTCTTTCAAGCCTAATGAATTGTTTCGTGTGAGAGACAATATTTTAGGGAAAGACGTGAATGTGCTATTTGATTCAAGTAGTACTTACAATTTTTTGAATGCTCAACTTGTGCAGAAGCTCCGAGTGCCCACCATGGCCAGTGATCACCGTTACGTGGTCCGTCTTGCCTCAGGGTCGGACACTGAGATTTGGGATGTCAAAGTCTCGAACTTAGAGCTTCGAATGCAAGACTATGTTGAGCCGTTGGATTTCCATGTCATGAATCTGGACCGGACTAATGTGATTTTGGGCTATGAATGATTTTTTAAAAATCAGACTCTTTAGAGATAGATTTTAAAAATCATTCTATGGTATTTAAAGATAAGTTTGATCAGACTGTCTCTATTTCTGGAGAGACCGATGTACTTCCATCGCCGATGATTTCCTCGACTGAATTAATTGAGAAACTTCATGATTCAAAGTATGAACCCTTTCACTTACTTTTGAAATCTCGTATGCATTGTGATGTTGGGGATGTGAATGTGTTTTCATGCTTTAACACCAAAAGTTCACATCAGGAACAACAGATTTTGCAAGATTTAAAGCAAGAGTTTAGTGAAGTTTTTCCGAAGTAGCTACCTTATGGACCACCACCCGCTCGGTCAGTGGATCATAAGATAGATCTTTTCCCCGATAGCAGTCCTATCTTCAGACAACCATACCAGTTTAGTCAAAAGGAAGAGGACGAAGTGGCTAGGCATATCGAGGAGTATCTCAGGATGGGATACATAAGACCTAGTAAATCTCCATGGAGAGCACATGTCCTTCTTAAGAGTAAGAAAGATGAGAGTTTCCGGCTATGTGTAGATTACAAGGGTCTAAACAAACTAACAATTAGAAATAAATATATGTTGCCCAGGATGGACGATCTCATAGATCGATTGAATGGAGCTAAATACTTCATGAAAATTGATCTACGTACGGGATACCATCAGATTATGATACATCTAGAAGATGTATCTAAACCGGTTTTAGGACCAGGTTTGGCCACTACGAGTTTCTTGTATTGCCCTTTGATTTGACAAAAGCTCTGGCTACTTTCCAGCAAATGATGAACAATTTGTTTCGTCCATATTTAGGGAAGCTCGTAGTAGTGTTTCTGGACGATATTCTGATCTATAGCAGAACACTCAAAGATCATGCTAAGCATCTCCATACTGTCTTACGTATCTTAAGACAAGAGAAGCTTTATGCAAAAGAATCAAAGTGCAAATTCTTTAAAAAGGAACTTCTGTACCTAGGTCATAAGATTACCTCATTTGGGATCAAGATTGACGAAGAAAAGGTGAAGACGGTAGTGGAATGGCCAATTCATAAAATGGTGCGTGAACTTAAGTCATTCTTAGGTTTCACTGTGTTTTTCCGTAGCTGAGGAATACTTAAAGATTGTTGCACCTCTCAACAATTTGTTGAAAGGAGTGAAAAGTTGCAAAGGTTGGCCAAGTCCTCCTATTAGATGGAATGAGAAGTTAGATGAGAATTTTCGCAAACTCAAACTTCTAATCGCCTCAGCTCCAGTTTTGAGGATAGAGGATCCAGATTTGTCATTCGTCATTAACACTGACATGAGTGATACGGCTATTGGAGTTGTTCTCTTACAAGAGGGTCAGCCTGTTGCCTTTGAGAGTAAGAAACTAACCGATCCTTAGGTCAGGTACACCACTCAAGAAAAAGAGTTTTTTTGTTGTGATCCATGCTTTGAAATCATGGAGGCATTACCTGTACGGTAATAAATTTGTGGTTAATACGGATCATCAACCTTTAAAGTATTTTTGTAATCAGAATGATTTGCAAGGTCATAAGGCCAGATGGGCAGAACTCATGCAAGAATTTGACTTTGAAGTGCGGTATATCAAAGGCTCATCTAATCAGGTGGCTGATGCACTTAGTTGAATTGGTGAAGTGAACAAAATTTCCTTCACTAAGATCAGTACGGACTTTTATCTCTCCCTGAGTAGTCTTTATGAGAAAGACCCACATTTTGGACCAATCTGGAATAGGGTTCTAGCAGTTTCATCAAGCGAGACTGATGATCATGGTGATCAGTCTGGAGGGAAGGATATAAAGGGTACTGATGACTTCTCTATCCGTAATGGACTTTTGTTCAGGAAAGGGAAGGTTTGTGTGCCTGATGTGGATGTTGTTAAGAATAAAATTCTTTATGAATGTCATGACTCACCATGCGCAGGACATCCCGGCATACATTGTACATTGGATTTAGTACAAAGGGATTTTTATTGGCCAAAACTCAAGCCCTTTGTAAAATCTTATGTGGTCAAGTGTGACCAATGCCAATTGAATAAAGTTGAATGCCATAAGGCGGGCGGTTTGTTGCATCCACTGGATATCCTTGATAAGAGATGAGATAGTATTTTCATGGATTTCGTGGTTGGATTATCGTGGACAAATAAACAACATGATGCAATTTGGGTTGTGGTCGACCGTCTTACCAAATTGGCTACGTTTATTCCGATAAAGACCACCGCGAAGGCTTCTGATTTAGCTCCAATATTTGTAGAGCGTCTGTTTAGGCTTTACAGATTTCCAAATGATATTATAAGTAATCGCGATCCGAAGTTCAATGGTCACTTTTGGTCGACCGTATTTGCTAAAATAGAGACGACACTGATCCTGAGACGGATGGACAAACGGAAAACAAATCAGACGATGAAACAAATGCTTCGGATATATGTTTCCAGATGACAATCTGATTGGGAAAAGTACCTTCCATTGATCGAGTTTGCCTATAATAGTAGTAAGCATTCGACGGTTGAGACTCGGTCAATCAAGTTCTAGAAAGTAGCGGATTTCCTACACGATATGTAGGAAATGCTATGGATTGCACGTGAAAATGTCCAGAGTGCCCAAGATAGGGACATTATGCAAATCTGAAAAGATCGTCAAGAGACTTCCAAGTGGGAGATTGGGTATATATGAGAATCTCGAAGGATTCAAGTGTAATGTGTATCGACAAGCATTATAAGTTGTCCTCTAGATATAGAGGACCGTTTAAGATCTTGAAAAAGATCGGATCCTTAGCTTACCAATTGGAACTCTCGGATGGATCGCAAGTGCATCCCGTATTTCACGTTAGTCATCTCAAAAAGAGTCTACGTGAAGGAGAGCATTTTGGATCCGGAGATCAATTGGACCTGTTGGATAAATCATCGAGTGTATCTCGTCTTGACCCCGAAAATATCTTGGATACAAGAACTAAACGATTGAGAAATTGTATAGTTACCGAGCATCTGGTTCGATGGAGGGGATGTACAGACGATGATGATTTCTGGGAACAGGAAGGAAGCTTAAGGAGGAACTTTCTCGGTTTTAAGTTCTGAGGACAGAACTTGAATAAGGGGAGAAGAATGTCATGCCCATGACTGGTCTCGAGTAGCGTGTCCACGCTAGGGACCGATAGACCAACGACCCGTAAGTTAATTGTGACTATAAGGGAATTAGGATCATATTATGAGCCTGAGGAGGAAGCATTTCTTCTTATCTCCTCTTGTAATATTATTGAGATGACGTTAGTTGCTGCTGGGTTGAAATAGCCATGACTCAAGTTTCATAGGCATTAGGGAGACTTGCTAAAAGAGTCATCATTGCCTTATGTGTACATGGTCATAATTAATGGTTGCAGGCCTAAACACATGATGGTGGAGTTGGTATGGGTCTATCAGTGAGTCATTAGGGAACTGGATGATGTGGCCCAGATAGGCTGCAGAGGTCTCCAATGAGGTGTCACAGTGCACTACTAGTGGTGCATGGGCTTTGGAGGGTATAAGTATACTTGCTAGGCTCTCACTAGTGTCGGCTTAATTTGTGATGAGTAGCTACATGCTGCTTCTGTGACTCCTCTTTCCATGACTCTGATTGATCCATAGCTTGGGGGCTAGATCCGTACGATCTAGGTTTGGTTGGGTTGGTTTGACCTCCACCGGTTCCCATATGTTGTTGCTTTGTATGGTATGCTTAGACTAGAATCATGCTGTGAGGACTTTACATACTATCTCTTTATCTTCTACCGAGGCCGAGTACAAGGCATTGACAACATGCACCAAGGAGATGCCTTGGATAAAGAGGATGTTATTGGATATTCACTTGCTGGATTCTAAGAAGACACCAATCATCTATTGTGACAACCTTTTAGCCCAAAGCTTGGCAACCAATCTAGTTTTCCATGCTAGAAGCAAGCACATTGAGATTGCTCATCACTTTGTGATGGATCAAGTCATTGCCAAAGAGGTGGAGCTTCAACATGTCTCGTCATTGGAGTGTGTGGCTGATATCTTCACCAAACCATTGGGAAAGGACCTGTATTATAAGCATAGATCTAATCTTGTAATGTGTTCAAGATCTATGTTAAAACTAGCATCCAATGTTGAAGAGGGAGTGTGAAAATTGTCAACATTTCCTAGAGAGCTTACTGTGAAAAATACAGATCCTAAGTGGATCTAAACTCCAAGATCATTGGCTTGAATGCTTGCACTCCAAACTACATAAGCTAGGAATTGGCAACACATTCTATGCTACCTAGAATGCAAAGAACTTGATCAAAAAACATTTATCACAAATGGAAACTTCCATAAACATCAAGTGCGGCCCAAAATAGCATTATACAGTCCATAATACATCAGCCTACCACTTTTGGAAAGCACCTAAGATCATACACACAAAGCTTGAACTCAATCACTACACAATGCCAACAATGGAAGGAGAACCCAATAGAAAAATCTCTCATTAAGCAAATGAATACAATGGATCTGCTCCAACCTGTTTCTCCACGGCCTACCTGCTATATATAGCTGAGAGAGATGACTCTCTCTCCTCTCTCTAGACCCTCCTTACCTAAAATATGCCCTATATAGGTAAAATTGGCATATATGTCCAAAATACATGAAAATGGACTCATTTCGAAGGTCTTGAAGTTTGACACTTCTTCATACTGAAAAAATACACTTACTAAAAATATCTAGACCTGTTTCACACGTGTGAAAAGTCAGATCCTAAACTATGTGCCATTTTTAGCAATTTTGGCCTAAAACTAGACAAGGAAATGTTGACAATTTTCACACTCCCTCTTCAACTTAACTTGCTAGTTTTACAACACTACTTTGTTCCAACTTAAGAATGATCTCCATCATCAGAATAGATCTCTTCTCAAGGATCCTAATATGTACAAAATAGGACACAACATAATTGATATAGATAATAGTGTCCATATAGGATGCTTCACTATTTCTTACATCAATTTTACATAGAATCATAAAAATGGTACATGTAAAAGAACATAGAATCTCAATTAATGAATTCCTCCATGTATCCATCTCTGGTTTCTCTGTAAAATAGTAGCAAACAAGTTGTAAATGAAAGTGATCAACAAGTGTTTGCATGCCTCCTCCACATTTCACTATACATATAGTGAATGCAACATGTATCTCCATGAATGAACTTCCATCACCACCTTGCCTTTGTAGATCTTCAATCCATGAAAGCCTTTGAGTGAATGAATGCCAAAAAGATGTGTTCCCTACTCCATTTGAATGACCAAAACCTGAACTTGAAATACTTGAAGTACCTCCACAAGATTTGCACACAACGCTTGATCCTACAATGTCAACAAGTTGCCAATTTGCCAACACTAGAATACTAGATCTTGAACTTTGTTCAAAAGAAAACATATTGACCACTTCAATACCTTTCAAGATCTGAATGAATTCATGTACTTGATCATACAAACCAGCAATGATAACTATTCCATCTCCAAGATCCAAAGGATGCAAAACTATGGAACTAGTTTTATTGAAATTTGACAATTTCAACACATTGACATAACAATGTTCATACATGAGATTAGGCAAGTGAGGTAGAGTAAGAAGACACTTCCTTGCAGCTCCAAAGACCTTACTTGAACCTTCAAGAACCTGTAAAAACAGATCCAAAATGCCTTGACCATTTGTCTCTTCTTTGATGCTTTTCACTAGCTTCGAATTGCCACTTGTCTCTTGGTGTTGATGAAGCAATCCAAGATCAACCTCTTGATCTTCCAATAAGACATCAAAGATCTTGCATATGTGAACATCTTCAGATCTGAAACTCTGAAGATACTCCCTCTCAAACACATGATTAAGATCCCACAAGATCTCATCAATGCTCAAATTTGACCCTTCACTATAGTTAGTGAAAACAATGCCACCATCATAAACCAAAAGATAGATTCCAACATTTCCATTTAACATGAAGTAGAGTAGGTGAAGATGAGTATCAAACCTAATCAAAACAGCCCTCTTGAGTTCATAACAAACCTCAATAAGCTCACCAATGATATCTCCCTTGCCTTGAAGAAGTTGCCACTTGAGTTGCTCCATGTAGTCTTCTTCAACCAACCTTTTGCCATCTTGACCATGAATGAACAATCCACCACAATCATAGAATGCTTTGAGTTGATGAAGAGATGTTAGATCCATGCTTTGGATCTTCCCAAGAACCACTCTTCCATTGCCCTTTCCTTCACAAGACTCCCTCTTAATGCTAGCACCACAAAAGTTAGAAACCTCCCTCTTGATAGTTGCACCATAAGAAGTAGAAGACTCTTGAATATTAGAAGCCAAGAAAAGAATCCTTAGTACCTTCAACATAAGAGTGATTGAAGTACTCTCTCTTTTCAAACATGAACTTCTACTCAATGATTTAGGTAATGAGTCATATGATAATGATTCTTCCTCACTATCGTTCATAAAAACATCATTCAAAGTACATCCTACTTTGAACACTTCACATACTTCTCTTCCTTTTGACTTGTGATCTCCCTCACCAAGTCTCATGATAGAAACCTTTGATCTACTCTTTTTATGAAGAAATGTGACACCACTTGTTGCACAAATGACTTTATCACAAAAAGATGTAAAAGAACCATTTCCTTCAAGCATGCTCAAAGCACCATCATCTTTTCCCACATGATTACATACATCAATATGAAAAGAATTAGAAGAACAACCATCTTCTTGCAAAGAATGACACTTAGCATCTCCATCTTTTTCCATATGAACAAACAAGTCATTAGCAACAATCACTTCCAAAGAAGAATCTTCATCAACTCCATTGATGAAGTTAGCTCCTTCCTTACCTTTTCCATTTTTGCACTTGCCATCTAGCACCATTGAAGAACCACCAAGCCTTGGAAGTCCATGAGTAGAAGAGTACAAACATGATGCTAATTTAGCTCCACATGACTCCATATGACTAGTAGGTAACACTAGTGCATCTTCAAGATCCAATGGATCCAAAAAATTGACCATAGATTCACCAAAGCTTGCCAAGTTAGCACAACAATTATCATCTCCAAGAAGTACATTAGATCTCAACCTAGATCTAGCATTTTGTTTCTTATGGCATTCATTTGCAAAATGTCCTTTTATCCCACAATAAAAACATTTGAACTTGGACTTATCTTGCTTCCTACTTTGCAAAGAAGAAGAATGCTTTCCATGCTCCAAACTACCTTGCTTGGACCACTTGCCTTTGAACTTGCCCTTTGTGAAAAGAGCTTCTTCATCTCCACCTTGTGTTGATGCACCACCACCTTTGGCTTGCAACCTATGCTCTTCAGCCACCAAGATCTCTTGCAAGTCATTGACACTTGGCAAGGACTTTTGTATAGCAAAGCATTGTACAAGGTTAGAATGTTCATCAAGCAAACCATTCAACATGACTTGAACTAGTTCCCCATCCTTTATGCTTTCATCTATGCATGCTAGATCATCATTCAAGGATTTAACCTTCAAGACAAATGAATGTGCACTCTCTCCCTCTCTTTGACAACTTTGGAAGATTTGCCTTCTTAGGGTGAGAACCCTAGATGTGGATTTGGACTCATAGATCTTCTTCAAAGCATTCCATGCTTCACTTGAAGAAGTACATTTACCAACTTCTTTAAGAAGTTCATTGGTAACATTCATCTTTATGATATGTAAGGCTCTTTTAGCCCTTCTATCAAAATTTAGTTGCTCTTGAAGAATTAGAGGTCTTTCTTCAATTCCCACAACTATATCCATTAGCTCATTCAACTCTAGTAAAGACTCCATCCTCACTTTCCAAGTTGAATAGTTTGTAGAGTTTAACCTCTCTTTAGCTTCCAACATGATTCCACCATTGGATGTCATGATGCTAAAATCTTCTTGTGTCCTTAGGCTCTGTTCTAATGCACCTAGCACTCTCCTTTCTCTCAATAAATGAAGAAGGAGAAGATCTTAAAAGATTTAGAACCCTAAATGACCTCTATCTTGAAACTATTTGGCTTTCAAGCATAGAAAGGAAGATTGAAACACATGCAACACTTTGCACACACTAAGAATGGATTACAAACTCAAACCAACCTGAACACACTCTTGCTTAAGCTCTCAAACTTTCCAGCAAGTGACCAAATCAAGTTATGGTGTGAAGAGTTACTTGCATTCTTAGAAAATACCCAAAACTAGGATGCCAAAATTACCTAGTAATGAACAAACTTGATCAACATATGATCACCACACTAAGATATTGATTCAACCTGTAAAACCACATGTAAACCACACTTCTAAAAGTTTATAAACTCCAGCAAGTGATAAATACAATATTTAGAGGTGAATGAATGAGCACACTTAGTGAATCACAAGACTAGCTTCACTATCTTGTCAAAATTTGGAGTTTAGATGTAGATCTAAGATCACTTCACATGAGAATGTTCCTCAACCTGTTAAGAACCTGAAAACACACTTGCATAATGGTTAACACCTTCCAGCAAATGCTCCAATCAAATTACATAAGGAGAGTTACTTACATGCTCAACAAAGTACACCAAAATTTATGCCAAAATTGATGACAATCTTTACAATATGCTCTTCACAATGGAGCTTACAATATGTTCACCCAAAAAAGGGGATCTTTCATCCAAATGGGAGCTTTGCTCAGCCTTTAGGAGAATTACAACTCACTCAAAAGAGCATTTGTCATCCACTTAAGGAGAAGTTTCATCCACTTAAGGAGAGTGTTCATCCAAGAATGGAGATTGTCAACAATAGGATTGAAAAGAACATTGTTAGTATTGAATATGCACAAGCCTCACAATCAACAAATGATTAGGTGTTATGATCTGATCCAAAATAGTTTCTTTTCAGCCTCTGATCTTCAATAGACCTGAAATATGCTTTTGATCCACAAGTTCAACTCACAAAACAAAGGTTAGTAAGATTTGATCAACAAAGCAATGCAAAATCATGCTAGAACTTGATCAAACATCCAAATATCACCAAAAATGGAATACTTACTATGAATAGAAGCCAACCAGCTCTGATACCATGTGAAAAATACAGATCCTAAGTGGATCTAAACTCCAAGATCATTGGCTTGAATGCTTGCACTCCAAACTACATAAGCTAGGAATTGGCAACACATTCTATGCTACCTAGAATGCAAAGAACTTGATCAAAAAACATTTATCACAAATGGAAACTTCCATAAACATCAAGTGCGGCCCAAAATAGCATTATACAGTCCATAATACATCAGCCTACCACTTTTGGAAAGCACCTAAGATCATACACACAAAGCTTGAACTCAATCACTACACAATGCCAACAATGGAAGGAGAACCCAATAGAAAAATCTCTCATTAAGCAAATGAATACAATGGATCTGCTCCAACCTGTTTCTCCACGGCCTACCTGCTATATATAGCTGAGAGAGATGACTCTCTCTCCTCTCTCTAGACCCTCCTTACCTAAAATATGCCCTATATAGGTAAAATTGGCATATATGTCCAAAATACATGAAAATGGACTCATTTCGAAGGTCTTGAAGTTTGACACTTCTTCATACTGAAAAAATACACTTACTAAAAATATCTAGACCTGTTTCACACGTGTGAAAAGTCAGATCCTAAACTATGTGCCATTTTTAGCAATTTTGGCCTAAAACTAGACAAGGAAATGTTGACAATTTTCACACTTACTTAGTGTATGTCAATTGCTTGTTGGCAATGGTTTCTTTGTGGAGTTCTCTACTAATGTATGCAACATCAAGAAGAATGGGAAGATCATAGCGAGATGAAGAAGGTTTGGGAGGTTGTTTAAGCTTCATGTTTTTGTTGATCCTAACCAATTTGTGATGGTAGCCAAAGAGGACAAAGTGACTACAAATGATTTGTGGCACAAGAGGCTTGGTCACACCAATACCAAGTCTATAGAAGTCATGTGCAAGGAGGAGATTGCTCTAGGCCTTCCAATATCCATGGAAAAGGAGAAAAATATTTGTGAAGCATGTGCTTTGGCTAAAGCACATAAGCTGCCTTTCTCTAACGCTATCACTAAGACTATTCACCCTCTTAAGTTGATTCATTTGGATGAACATTTTGCTAGCACAAAGAGCAATGGTAGATCCACAATATTTGTAACCTTGAATGATGAATCCTGTAAGAATTATATTGGCAAAGATATGGTTGAGATCAAGGAGGAGCTTGATCAAGAGGAGGAGCAAAATCTGAGAGCTTCAACTATTCCAAGGAGAGTCACAAGAGCAAAGATGGAGCTATCAATGCTCATTTTTGTGGACAAGGAAAGACAAGTTGAAAAAAGGGGTACATTTTGTACTTCATTTGTTGAGTTTTCTAATGAAGTCCTTTTGAATTCTAAAGCATGTAATGAAAGGTGGTTGTCATATCCACTTACTCTTGAGTGTGCTAGAAGTAAGCATGACATTTTCATTCATAAGTTGAAAGATTTGGACTTCATTTTCAAAGAGGCATATTGTGAACCTTGTATGAGAGTAAGTGAATCATCCTTGGACGACACTTATATCCATACAAGAGTATTTGGCCTCATTAGTTACAATCAACAAGTATGTAATGCAAATTGTTAGTGGTAAGCAATTGTGGACTAGTAAATTTGGTATAAATTAGAAAGTCCTTGAGAGTCTTGGAGAAGATCATGGTTTGGATCCATGTTTTCATCATCAACACCAAGAGGGAGTGAGCATGATGAAGAAAAAAGACATCAAGGAGGAACCCGAGAAGGAGCACTTGTCTCAAGGCAAAAGAGACCTGAATCTACATCAATATGAAGGTTTAAATGAAGAGAAAGGAGCAGCAAGGAAGTTTATCCATATCTCCCTTTATTCATCTTATTTTGTGTTTGATAAAAAACATGTCATGTATTTGACAAAGTCCTTTGATGATGCTAGTATGAACATTGTTTTTCATCCTATATCTTATGAAATAGTGATCATTATTGGAGTTTCAAATATGTATTCAAAGGCCTCATCTTGTGATCCATTCACTCTTCAATTTCCAAGGAATGAAGACCTTCATTGGAAGGATGCCAAGTTGGAGTTCATTATTGTCATGGATGAAGTCATTTCAAGCTTTGGTTGAATGTGCTTATGAAAGATCATATCATGGACTTGATTTACTCTACCAGCTATACAAGACATGCAATATCTCTTACTCCTTTGTTTTTTCTGCTACCAAGGAACCCAATTTCACCTTTTTCTGGTACAACTCTTAATGGAATGTTTCTGATCCCCCCCCCCCCCCCTCTTTTGTGGAAATCTAGACTTTGTAGAACCCATAAAATCAAAACTGGCAAGCTTAGAGTTTTTTCTTTGAGAATCCTTTAGCTCTCTCTTCATGTTCACGCGAACTACAGAGGGGATGTGTCACATGTCTGCTCTAAATGCAAAATATTTGATGACGATGTGACTCACATGTTTTTCCTTTGTTACGCTCCGCTTTGGAAGATTGTGTCTGACCTATTTATTGCTCGCTTTTATGCTAGGTTTAAGAGATTCAGCCACATAGATCTTTTGCTGAATTATATTATGTTTGATGATGGAAGACCAATTCCTTCAGGCAATGTATTAGGATCATTACCTTGTTGCATATATGGTTTGATAGAAACAATAGAGAACTTGGAAATGGTGATTTCTACATCTCCCCTCTCCTCTTTAAAGAGGCCGATAAGTGTATGCTTCCTTAAGTTTTGCTGCTTTCCTATATTTTGTAAAAAGTTTGTAATCTATGGTCAACTTTATTCGAGAAAAAAAATAAAAAATAAACACCTGTCTCGAGTACAAACGTATCCCTTATATTTAGTTGATAGTATATATATATTTGAATAAAGGATGATGTAACATAGATTCATCAAAAATTTGGAAGAAGAAAGAGGTATTTGGAATTTGGTAGAATGAAGTTTTAATTTAGGGGTTAACCCGACCAGTTAATGAGCTGCCCGCTCGGGCAGGTGCTACCGGGAAACCCCGGGATTTGTAATCCCTCGCCGGCGTCGCCTGTAACCCTGCCGTAGTGCTCTCGAGGGTCACATGCAGGGTGGCCGTGCAAAACTGCCGATAGACGGTCGCGGGTAGGCCGTGGACGTACGCTGACAAATAAACTACGACTCTCAAATCAATCCTGGCCGTCCAGACTTAAATCTACGGTTGGAACGAGAAGCGCGTGCTTGTATCACGCGTACCTGCGAGAGCGACCGGCGATCGGTGGACGACTGACTCATGTCTCGACCGTCCGATGCGATCGCATCGGACGGTCCACGTAGCCCCATCCTTGGATGATCTCCAAGTCTGACGGCTGAGGAGCTCCGAGTACTGGACTTTCTTACAACCCTTGGATGCATATGACTGGACGGTCTGGATTCCGTTCTGGTACTTGAGTACCACACTCCTCATGGACCACTCTAACCTTTTACATTATGAGCATTTTTACTTTTTTATCTGTTTTGGCCAATTGTGTGTTCAAGAGGTCAAGATGAGGGAGCTCCTACTAGGTAGTGCCCAAAAACCTTCTTGAAATTGAACTCAAAATTCTCGCTTTTTAGAAAGTTCATGGGATTTTCTTTGATTTCTTGTAGATAATGCTGAGATATCCTCGGCCATGGGTGTGGAGGAATTCGAGCATAAGTGGTCAAGCCCACACGAAGTGCAATACACCACCCCACACCACCACACCACGCCACACATAAGACGACAATTTATTTTTCTGCAATGAGAATCTGCAACTATATTATATTTACAAAATGTATGTCGGAACTCTTTGAGGAGCTTAAAGTGAAGTATGATCAATGTCATGAAACAGACCCAAATGAAGGCCCCACAAAAAATAGTGATAGTAAATGCTAGGAAAAACTAATAGAGCTAGTGAAAAAAAGTGCAACAAAGAAGACAAATAGTCATGAATAAACAAAAAATAGTCTAGTGACAAAAAATTTAAAGAGCAATGACAAAACACACACACACACACACGCACACACACGTGTTGAGCGTCGTAAGGGATATGTGACACCATGCTTGGAGGTTTGCCAGCCATGTTCACATCAAAGTTCATGCCTTCAAAGTCCTCCATATACTAAATTTTCACGTTAAATATAATATGCAAAAAATAACAAACAAAGTCAAAGTATCTCGACCACATTTTTAAATGTAGTGATAAAGTGTCTAATTTTTAAAAGTTTATGAGTACAAAAAATCTTAGAGCCTTGTTGCTCCCTTGTCCAAATTATCAAACTAGTTAAAGAACAAACTCGTATGTTCAAGTTTCAACAAGAACTCCACAAAGTATTGACATGCTTGCGAATGGAGTCATTAGAATGCAAAAAGAGGTGGTTCATGCATTACGATACTCCTTGAACTTCAACATTCATGGTCTAGTTTGAGCCCCTTACTTCCTCCTATTGGAAACTTATCAAAGGAGTAGAAGAATCAACATCAAATAGGACAAAATTGATTTTCCAGCCTAAATTTTAGTTATTATTGCAAATGATAGCTCTAATACATAATTTATGACTAAGCCCTCCTCTAGAAACTACAGTGTTAGAAACCAATGATAAACTTGTTACTGGTTATGATTTCTTGTTGACAGCTTATGGTGATTGATTGGTAGTGCTCATCAGATTATTGACATGGTATCAGAGCCCGATAGTCCTACGTGCCTGATCAGTGGATACAGCTTGTCACAGGCTCCGCAATGAAGTGAGAAAGTCCTTCACAGGAGGTGAAAGCTTGGAGAGGCAAAAGTTGGAAGAAATCCTTCCTTGGTGCATCTTGCAAGTTTTGGAGCTCAAAATCATCAGTGGGAACGAAGACACAATCCCGGAGGCATCAGAAAGGCCAAGGTAGCATCAGACAAATTGAAAACCTGTTGAGTTGGGAGATTTTTACAATACTTCCAAGTTTTGTGTGAAAAGTGCCATTTGTGAGAGGGTTTTGCCAAGAAATCCCTCATTTGTTTGTTTGGGGAACTACAAATCACACTAGACTGTGTCTAGTACTGCCATTAACAGTTATGAAGCATTTAGGAACTGAGAAACTGTGATTTCATTGAATTTTTAGCCTACTTTTGTGATTTTGTGTGAAACTTGTGCAAGCAAGTAGGATGGGTCTAGAAAACTCAGTATCCTCCATCATTTTCAGTGAGAGTAGTGTTGGGAGGTAGCCAACTGCAAGGAGAGTTGGATTTGTAACTCATTACATCAAAAATCACGGATTTGGGTGGAGATTCGAGTGAAAAACAGAGTTTTTTGGTTGGAAAACAGTGTTTTGCGGGTTTGATGGCTGCATTCTGTTACTGGAAAGGTGCTGAACAGGTCTGAAATGCGGCACACAGGCCCGAAATGCTAGTTTAGGGGACTGAAACGCCATTCAAGAGGCCTGAAACGTCCTGCAGGTGTCTGAAATGTCGCACAAACTGTCCAAAATGCTACTTTTCTGACCCGAAACGCCGGATTTAAGGGCGAAATGCCAGTCCTGCAGCACAAAATGCATGAGAGGAGGGTCCATTGGTCCCGCGCTAAACTGCTTTAAAACGCCTAGCGTCTCCAGGGGTGGGTCTCCTTGCAAACGCAGACGAGTAAAAGCTCATGATCAAATGATCAATGCCACGTGGCAAAGAAAAAGAGAAAGCTGATCTGCACCACAAATCTTTCACAGATCCGACAGCCAAGAAATTTTCTGAAGTTTTCTTTCACTTTTCTTCAACTTCAAATGAAATCTTGAAACGGCCCTTAACTTTGGTACTGGGCCACTTTTGTTTAAGATTTGTCCATTGGTGGTTTTTTGCAGGTAAGTAGAAAACATAGTGATGTTTTGACCTAGCTGGAGAGACTGTTTTTGGGATCTGATTAGACAAGAGCTATGCTGGTACAAAGGGCTTCGAGCTGATATAATTTTTTTTGAAATCGAAGACCTGTGCGCGACAGAGAAAATTTTCAGAAATGGCAGAATGGCAATAATTGCCATTTTCAGACTTTAAGGGCAGTTGTGAGCCATTTTAAGGCCAAAATCTTCAATTTGGCATAACTTTTAATCCATAGCTCGGATTGGAAAGTGGTCTAAGACGTCATTTGTCAATTTCGCAGCAAATTTTCCATTTTTGTAGTCATTTTTGTGATCCAAACTCATCTAGGCGCAGTTATGGCAACTCTAAGCGAGAGTGTCCTCAATGAGTCAAGCAAATTGGAAGGAGCCGGCAACTATGCAGTTTGGAAATTCAATCTGAAGAACATTCTGACGGAAAAAGAGCTATGGGAGATCGTGACAGGTGAAGAAACAAGGCCAGTGATTGAAGAAGATCAGCGGACATTTCATAGGAGGAAACGGAAAGCACAGAATGTCATCAATTTGTTAGTCAGAGATGCTATCACTCTATACATTTTGGATTCGGAAGGACCGAAAGAAGCATGGAATACATTAAAGGCATTGTTTGAAACGACTAACACATCTCGAATACTATTTTTGAAGACGAAGCTGCACACATTACGAATGGATAATGGTGCAACCATTGTCAATCACTTATTGAAGGTAAAAGAGATCCGTGATCAACTAGTTGTCATTGGCGAGCGAGTATAGGATCGTGAGATCGTTCAATTGACATTGAACAGCTTGAGTGAGTCACATGAGATATTTGTGACAAGCTTTGCCACATGGGAGAATCTTCCAACCTATGAAGCGCTAGATGGATTGCTCTTGCAGGAAGAACAACGTCAAGGAACTTGAGTCATCACAATCAGGGATTTGACCAAGCTCTTGCAGTTAGAGGATGTGGTGGCAAATTTGGTTATGAAAGACACCAATCAAGAGTTGGCCAAGGCAAAGACCATTATCAAAGATAGTGACAAATGTCTCGTCAAGGACATCAATAATGACTACAAAGTGGTTGCTACAGGAGCGAGAGTCAACGAGAATCGACTCTACAAATTGAATGCAAGATCTTTTACTCAAGCTATGATAGCCGAAGTGATCTTTGGCATCAATGATTTGGTCATATTAGTGCTCAAAGTTTACAGATTCTCAAAAGAGGTAATCTAGTTATTGGATTACCTGATATTTCTTTTGAAGGAAAAATCTGTGAAGGTTGCATTTTGAAAAAACAACACAGAGAGAGGTCTCCCAAAAGTGGAGCAAGGAGAGCCAGTGGCATCCTAGATCTTGTCCATAGTGATCTATGTGGACCAATGCAAACTAGATCTCTTAGTGGATGCTATTACTTTATTACCTTTATTGATGATTATAGCAGATGCATTTGGATTTATTTCATAAGCAAGAAATCAAATGCTTTTGCTAAGTTCAGAAAATTCAAGGCATTAGTTGAAAAGCAAACAGGATGTTACATCAAGACTTTGAGATCTGATGGTGGTGGTGAGTACTCTTCCACAGAATTTATTGATTTTTGCAAAGATCAAGAGATCAAGAGGTAGACTACAACACCCTTATTCACTGCAGCAAAACGGAGTTGCAGAGCAAAAGAACAGATCCATTGTTGAGATGGCCAGGGCAATGCTCAAAAGCAAGGGTATGCAAACACCTTTTGGGCAGAAGCTTGCAACACAGCTACGCACATCCTAAATCGGTGTCCTACGAAATCTGTAGAAGGTAGTGATACCTCATGAAGCATTTATTGGAAAGAAACCTAATATTTCTCATTTGAGTATTTGGTTGTGATGTTTATGCTCATATTCTTGATGGATAACGAAGGAAATTGGATGCAAAGGCTGTCAAGTGTATTTTTCTTGGAGATGATGAGAAGGCCAAGGCATACAGGATGTATGATACAAATGCACAAAAGCTTGTGATTTCTAGGGATGCTACATTTGACGAGATGAGTCAAGGTGGACAATCTGAAGTAATCACTGAACCGTTTGATGAGGGAGCAAAAGTACAAGTCAAGAAGGAAGTGGATCTTGATGCGGAAGATCCAATGGAAAAAGGCAAGTTCGATGCTGAAATTCCTAAGAGAGTACCTAAGTGGTACTTATCAGTTACAGGTGAGGCTAAGAAGGGAGATACTCCCGAATCTAGCGAACAGGGAGAGCTTAGAAGGTCAAGCAGAAATCGAAAACCTCTTACAAGGTTAGAGATGAATCTAGCCCTAATGGGTTCCATGCTCAAGGCTCAAGAACCAAAAACCTTTTATGAAGCAAAGGAACACAAGGAGTGGTGTGTAGCTATGGAAACAAAAATGGAGGCCATATCAAAAAATAGGACGTGGAACTTGGTTGAGCTACCTAATGGTAAGATGCCTATCACTTGCAAATGGATTTATAAGATCAAATATGGAGTGGATGGGCAACTCAACAAGTACAAACCACGGTTGGTTATGAGAGGATTTGAGTTGTTCATTATAATGTGGATAATAGGAGGTACTCTTCCTATAAACAACCAGATAAGAGGATAACAGGTGAGTGATAGTCTCGTTTAGGAAATACGTTCCATGATCACTCATGAGTTCTAGTGCACACCCAAGCGGACTAAGACGTTCTCATATAGGAATTTGGCAGTGGAGTTGGCATTAGCCTTCCTCACCACCTTGGCTTCTACCCATTTGGTCAAGTAGTCAGTGGCTACAATAATATATCGAGCTTGTGAGCCACGAGCAGCTAGATGAATAGGGCCGACATAGTCAATACCCCATTTCTCAAATGACATTTCAACCAAAACAGGTCGTAACGACATTCTATCCTTTTCTTGGATTCGGTTGAACTGGTGGCACACGTCACACCTTTTGACCTGATAGTGAATGTATTTGAATATCATGGGCCATCATATGCCATGTTGCAGTACTTTCCTATTGGCAGCTTCGGCCGCAAAATGCCATCCTATTCCTTCGTGGGCGACACTCACTACTTGGGACACTTCGTGCGGTAGGACACAACGACATATAATTCCATCATTACAAATGCGATACAGTTGTCCTGCTATCAATGTGAAAGGGGAAGAATTAATGATTAACCTACGTCATTCTACTTTTCTCATCTCAGGGGGTGGACATCCTGACATAAGATATGTCAGCAGGCCACTCAAGACGACATCGACATGGAATAGTATGACATCAGGGAGTTCGTCATCGACCTCTCTACTCTCGAAAAAATTTTGGATCCTTGAGAGGTGATCGACTAGATAGTGTTGTATCCCTTTGTGAATGAGGAGAACAAGAGTTTGGAGACTGTACAACTTTGGATTGAGGCAATACTGAAGGAGAAGTAGGCTTATAATGAGATTTAGGGACCGATGAGGAAGATGCAAAAGATGAAGAAGACGATGTAGATCAAGATTTAGGAGATTTAGGAGGAGATTTAGAAGTAGATGGAGAGGGATCCGTCATCCTCTTTGGAGATGTAGAAGGAAATACCCTAATTTTCTTTGGAGTTGTAGACCTCTTTTTCTTTGCAGCAACCGACTATAGCTTCAAAGGCAATATCTTAGGTTCAGGCAGTTTTCTTTTCAATGAAGTGAAACACCACCTGAATGGACCTGAGCTGTCTGCTTTGTTTGAGCCATGTGAGCTATGATTCACTACACATGCAAAATGTCTGAGCAGATGAAGGCTAGACGACAGATATCGAATGAGCGCGCAGGCGGGTAGACGATGTCTATTAAAATACAACCTCATGCTAAATCGATATATCAAATAAATGCGAGGAATCAGAATATTGAATGAACACGCAAGAAGCCAACAATGATTTATAAGAGGTGAACTGTGCACGTTGAATCGATGACCCTACCTATGGGCTTGGGGGCTTTTGAAATTGTTCAATTAGTGTTGTGCTTGTTTATATAGAACTGTGGATATTTAAATATTGCATGCTGACGATTTAATTGCTCTGTGTGAGTTCCCGTGGGTCCTGTACGAACTACAATGTGATTTATGACTCAGATTTTGTGGGAATCAGATGTCATACTCCTCAATCATTTTTCATTAAAAGGACATCCTTTGTCATGATGACTATTGACCACACGCGGTGATTTTCTATTGGTTCGTCCATTATGGCTCCATATATTCATCACACATGATAGTTTCTTATTGGCTCATCCATTACAATCAAGCTACTAGTTGCTTACCCTTTTCATCATATGTGAGCCTTGAAGGCATTTGTCTTTCCCTTGATGTTCTCCTTGGCTTTTGACTTGATGAAGGTCCATCATCATCACCATCTAAAGTAGGATCCTTTACATCAACATCAAGAATGTTAGATCCATCCACATCATCATCAATGGTACTTGAAGACACTTTTGGAATGTTCTCCTCATAAAAAATGACATCTCTACTAACAATCACTTTCTTAGTAGAAGGAATGTAAATCTTTTAGGCTTTAGTCACCTCACTATATCCAACAAAAATACCTTTCCTTGAAGATGGATCCTCCTTGGTCCTATCATCAAGAGTAATGTTGAAATATCATGTGCATCCAAAAGTTCTTAGAAAGTTCACACTCGGCCTCATCTTGAATACCATCTCAAAAGGTGTCCTTTTATCCAAAATAGCACTCGACCACCTATTGCACAAGAAATTGGCACACATCAAAGCTTGACCCCAAAATGGTTTATCAACACTAGCACTTAACCTCATGGCTTTAGCACTTTCACATAAAGTCCTATTCTTCCTTTCAGCCACTCCATTTTGTTGTGGTGTCCTTGGTGTTGTATACTCCATCTTGATCCCATGCTCATCACAAAAGGCCTTGAACTTGGTAGATATGTACTCACCACCATTGTCGCTCCTTAAGCACTTGATCCTTGTAGAAAATTGGTTCTCCCTTGCATTCTTGAACTTAACAAAGACATCATACACTTCATCTTTGCTCTTTAGTAGATAGATCCAACAAAATCTACTAAAATCATCAATGAAAGTTACATACATCTTAGCTCCACTATTGCTAATCGTAGTAATTCCATGAATATCCGAATATACAAGCTGAAAAGGCTTTGTAGATCTAGATGTAGACCTAGTATACGGCAGTCTATGTGATTTAGACAAAGCACAAGACTCACAGACATGATTCATGCCACTTAAGAAATTTGGAAGACCTAGCACAACTTGCTTTCTAGCCATTACCTCCAATGACTTAAAGTTGAGGTGTCCCATCCTTTTATGCCAAACCTCTTGAATAGATATTTGCTCTCTTGCAGCACATTCAACTTGGTTAGTAGTAACACAAGCATCTAGTTTGAACAACTTCCCTTTTCTTTTACCTTTTTCCAATCAAGACATCCTTACTTTTGATCATACAAACATCTCCAGCCTTTCTTCATTGTAGACTGAAACCTATGGAGAAAGCAAGGATCGGATAGACATAATTGTCTTTTACGAATGTTTGGGTGTTTTTTGAAGGCATGAGATGATTCGAACATTGCATCAATATGTGGGAAGAACTTTGTTTAAGACTTAAACCTCTAGTTTCAGGTAAAACCATATGTTCAAAGGCATTTCAAGATGTATTGGGAGTTTACCATGGATTGTTTTGAAAGATAATCTCAGAGACACGCAACAATATTGTCTATAAATTTCATGAAAACATAGGTACATTAAAACAGCGCACACATTCAAGATGGTGACTTGCTATTATGCGTGGAATCTTAGAAAAGCATGCTCTACCCCAACCACATCTTCAACATAAATCAAAAGAAGGAGTAGTTCATTGTGAACATCATCTCCCTCTTGGCATGTCTAAAGGTGATGTCTTCAATTCCATCAACAAAGAAGTTCAAGAAACTAACATGTCCACAATCTCCAGAGATACATTGTATCGGTTGTGGAGACATGAGTTTCGATATGTCAAGACTCCAACAAAGAAAAGAATGTCCAAATGCAAGATTTGTGATGAGCCAAAAAATGCGATCGAAACTTCTATTGATATTAAGGTGCGAGATCACCATATTGCAATGAGAAATCAGCACTTATTGCATGTTTTCGACTCGAGAAAGCTATACACATATTGGAAAGAAGAATCAAGATCACATCCAGAGCAATCGTTGTGCCTTATTATTGATGGCATGGATCAAAATACAACAACATTGCCCCATTTCAAAGAGACTCCTCCAAGATTGGAGGGTAACCATTTTATGAAAATGCATGTTTGTGGAGTGCTAGTTCACGGATTCAAATTGCTTTGTGATGTGTGGATAGACACCTTGCATCTGCATGACATCAATCAGGTGGTCACATCCATTATGCAAACAATACAAAAGGTGCAACTTGCACGCGACAATCTCCCTCCCATCTTACGTATTCAAGCTGACAACTATTGGAGGAAAAATAAAAATAGGTTCATCTTTGGTCTTTGTTCTATGCTTGTGGCACATAACATATTTAAGACTATTGAAATGGGGTTTTTGATGGTCGGACACACGCATGAAGACATCGATCAAGTTTTTAGTGTAATCTCTAGGGCATTGAAATGTAAATCCGTTCTTACTATGCCTAATATGTTAGGACGAATTGGCCAAAACATAGGTGGTGGTTGTACTGAAAATACTAAAGTGGACTTGTTAGAATGAATGGTGGATTGGAAAGGATTCATAGAGCCATTTATTGTTCATGAAAATAATGGTCTAGAAGGACACACCAATCCTCCATTAGAGAAACTTAGAGCCCGACGAGGGTCTTTGAAAAAAATGCTTTTTTTATTTTTTTTCTTATTTTCGTTGCCATGTGGACCAATTGACACCTTAGCTTCGGGGTTCTACATAATGTATTCCAAATATAAATAAACTAAAAACTTTTTAGATATATTGCTGTTTTGTCGGGCAGCATGTGGAAATGCTATTGGTTGATGAGGCCTGCCCTTCCAACCGATCACTATCCGAGGAGACCCAAAAATATCGAAAATGAATATGACAGATGGTTGAGATGAGAAAATCGATGTACCATTAATGTATATGCATTGTCAAATCATGGTTAACAGGGTTAACCAGAGTTGATTTGTGGCACCAAATAGATCAGTGTTTCAAATTTTTGCCAACACTTTTTCTCAAATTCATGGCTTTTTGTATACGCAAATTTTCAGATTCATAGTTCATTGTTTCAAATTTTTGCATGCAAATTATGAATGGCGCCATCAAGGAAGCCGTGCTCCTCAATTGACTCTGTGCTTCTATTCAACAAGACAGATCATAATGGATTATGGGTGCCAAGAAAATATTCAAAAAGCTCTTGGGTTTTGATGCATCCATCATCAAGAGGAGCATTTTGAAAAAGAAAAAGGTCAAAACTATCATTTCGATCTTATTGGAACGTCAGATTTTTGGATTTCTAAACATCATCAGGAGAAAAATCTATTTCTAAAATTCTAGTCCAATATGTATATATGCATTCAGAGATAAATGTGCAAGGATTCAACCGTCAGGATCACAAAAAGACAACTGTGAGTATTGATATTTTGATACTTTGATTTTTGTCATTCATAAATATCTAATAGTAAACTTGCCAATCTGATTATTTTCTCTTGCATATTTATATCCATCCAACATAAATAAATGGGAGCCAAGTGGATCTTTAGCAGATGTGTTAGATGTTATTCACACTAATATTGAACAACTGCAATATCGAGGTAGAACTACAAAAGATCTAGTTGATAGTGGGATCTTTTTTTATAAATCAATGTACATTCCTGATACAATTTTTTTTTTGGACAAATAGTACCAATTCCATTAGCTAGTTTTGAAAGTGATGAATGGATTGCACTTGATGCTATAGTTTCAGAATCATTTCATTGCAAGATATATAATGATGTAAAAAATTCATTAAAAATGAGCACGGGATCAAACACAGTCAGATTGAGTTGGTTTATTTACTTGAATATATTTGTGGATTTCTTTTCAAGTGTCAATGTACACAAAACTCCAACGATGTTTGTATGCAAAAATTTATCAGATAGTTTATTATCTAAACTTATGGATGAAGGCTGAGACAAAAGATCAGATGGAGAAATAGAATGCAGAATTAAAATGTCTTCCATGTGCTTCCGTTATCAATTATGTAAAAAAAATAAAGGTAAATGGATGCCACTCGATCAAGACTTGGAAGCCAGTGGACATTCAAAATGAAAAAATTTCGAAATTATATACAATGATGCCGTTTTGACATGTGTTGAGGTGGAAGAAGATTGGAGTCTAAACTACATCCGACGAGAACTATTGCTGCTACAAGATTATGTACTTTCATACTTCAAATTCATTTTCAATGGTAAACTCGTAAGTAGCTGTAAACACTCGATCTTTTATGAATAGTTTCAATCAAAACTTTCTAATACAAACTCTGTACTAATTCTAACTAGCTTTGTACTAGTTTTATGCAGGTACGTAAAAGACGAGCTCGAGATCAAATGTAGAGATATTGGCAAAACAATCCAACTTATGGAAGAACATTGAGATGCACTATCAGCAAATACATGCCAATCATCATATCTTTTTATCATTATAGAAAAATTGCATTCCAATATTAGACTATGGACACAAGCTGATTGTAGGAATCTATTGTGATATCAATAAAAAGAAACCCATAAACGGATTGTTTATATGTAAAATGATTGTATTTTTTTTTTATGTCTCTCTATTTACAAATAAATCTCTATTCGATCAATTTTTCTATATTTTCTATATCAATATTAGGAACTAATAAGACAACAACTTCTTCTATAATCTCACCCTCCTTTGTTTCGGAAAGGCCCTCAATGCCTTTTAAGACAAGAGGAATATCTGCTACAAAATTGCCTTCCTCTGTATTAGAAAGGACTTTTATTCTTTTTTTATCATATAAAATAAGATCTGCATCCTGAACAACCTGAAAGGCTGTTAAGGCATGAGCAGCTTCTTTTTGAGGGCCTTCGATTGTAGGTGCAACGCTTACACCACCATACTTGGCATAAGTTTTGATCAACTCTTGCCGAAATCTATATACATCATCAGGAGTATACGACTCAAGAGTGAATTGTCATCACAAAACACGAGAATCAGCAAATTACAAACAATGATAGTAATAAAATATGAATAAGAATGAAACGAACTACAAATGAATAGAATATTAACTTTTCAATATCTACATTCGTTTATAAATCATACCATTCAAAAAATAGCTTCGTATTGTACAGGACAAACCATGCACAACTAAAAGCGTCTTTTTGATGTACACACTGCATATATAGAACGAAAATTAGTAATATCATGATAAAAATTTTATTTATGCTATGATGATACATTTGAATTAAAAAAATAATACATGCATATCAGAGATAAATCGAATATACCTTGAGAGATTTAATGGTTATCTCTCCAATTGAAGTTGCCATTGTCGGTATTTTTCGAACGACATCATGAAGTAGAGAATCAAATTCTCTATGTGTATTTGCAACTGAGTTTAATTTTACACATAGAAAATTTGATACTCCCTCCTTATTTATCTTTACAAAAATAATGTTCAAGCTCCAATGCCAACTGCAACAACCAAAATACAAATATCGATAAATTCATATTTATGAAAAAAATTCCGTTCTTATTAAAGCAATAAAGCATGCAACAATCCAGATTAAAGCAACAAAAACAAAAGAGCAATCTTTACTTAGTTTCATATGGAATAAAAAAAGTTGCCGAGAAGATCAATTTTGCTAGCTAGGTAGGCCTTGTATTGATTATAATGGTCAGAATAAAAAAAAACCTAGGCTCGATTGTATGGAATTCTCACAAAAAGATTACGTACAGGAGCAAAAACAAAAGTGGAAACAATATTTACCGATTTCTCTGTTATATTGTCTAGCTCCTCTTGGGTAATCAACACTTTTGGTGATGAAACCTGCTGAGGAGCTGGATGAATAACAGGAGGAAGAAGATGTGAAGATTTTCGATCTGAGTCAGATTCTTCAGCATCTGACTCAGAGCTCAAGAAGACACGGGGTCTCTTGGCCGGGATACGTCTAGGAGGAAGGGAAACAGCTGCCCTTCGAGATCCAGCCTTCTTGGGGATAGGCTGCTTTCTCTTCCTCCTAGAGGTAGTAGGCACGTTGGTTCTATCCAAAGGCAGGTCTCTGGAGGTGTTGGCATTATCAACATGCAGAGATATCTGTCCCGAAGCCTTTTGAGAATGACAAAATCCTTTGGCATGATGGTGACACGCTTACATGCACTGCCAAAAGACAAGTATCCTAAAAAAATTAGGACAAAAAATCTTCTACAGCACCTTATAAGGCCTACATGGTTGTCACGACAAAACGAACATTGAGCCCAAGTGACAGAGTGACATTCCAAACAGATCGGCCGAAAGGAGCTCTAGGGATCAACAATTCAGTTGAACTCTGGAGTTTTCTGATCTTCCTCAGCCAGACCTGCTTCCTGCCATGCCTACGACCGATACTAGAGGGAACACGAGAATGGGATGGCTGTATAGTGGTTATGGCATGGGCGGTGGATTTGGTTCTGGTCATCATTCTCAGAAGAAGAAAATTAACAGAAAGAAGTTTGAACAAAAGAAAAGTGGATGAAAACAAAAAAATTTGCGATGAAAGAGCACTTGAGATCGATACCAAAACTGAATACCGTCTTCGAGCGCAAGATCTACACAGATTATTTAAAGAAAAGAGATGTGCGTTCGAAAGCAATATTGCACTACCAGCGGTATCGGACTCGAGTGCACTGTGAGAGGGCGAAAGCTTGAACGGTGAAAGAGCGCGCCTGAGAGTGATATCGGGAGCTAAAAACGAAAATTTTGTGAAAAAAAATGAAAATTCTGAGGACTTATATATACGAAATTTTTGCACGTGTGAAAAGATGGCAAAGACATGTGTCGTTAGATTATTGGGCCACGTGGAATGTCCGTACTGACAATGAGGCCACATGGACTGAGACACGTGCACAAATCCATTATCGGCACGTGTCATTCTCGCACGTTACAAATGTCAGATCCATCATTCTAGGTACAACGCATTTATTTTGACCAATCACATGTCGACACGTGTTCCTTCGCCACTCCTCCGCACGTGCGAATTTTTTTTTATACATAGGTCTTTTCCGGCAAACACATTCATTCCACAAACAAAAAATAGAAAAGCTCAAGATCTTATTAGAAGCTGATGTAGTAGATGGAGGATCAAATGTCAATCTTATCTCCACTGCTTTGTATGAGAAATGTCTACGAGGCCTGAAAGCTACCAAAATTATAATCAAACTAGCAGATCAATCATGTGTGCGGTCAAAGGAAATTGTAGAAGACATTCTAGTGAAGATAGCATGGGTACAATTATTCATCACATTTGTGGTGATGGAAATTCTTGAAACACCCACTGCCTATCAAATTTTGTTGGGATGACCTTGGTTATGAGTTGCGCAAGTAGTTCATGATTGGAAAACAGGCAAAATCACTTTTGAGAACAAAGAGCGGGCAGTAAAGGTGGATCCCTCCACATGGGTGGTGCAGCCTGTACCACCCAAAGTTGATGACACTTCTTCCACAACGGATTGACTATTTTGCGCCTGGATTCGATACTGCATCGTTTGGTATCGCATTCAAGCACGTTTCGCATCTCTTTTTTTTCTACTTTGTGTTCTTGCGTTCGGATCCGATACTCCAACTTCAAATATCTCTCTCGAGTGCATGCTGCCTTGACATGCTTGTCTGACCTGCGGTTTGTGCTTGAGAGCGATATTTGAAACTTTTAGTTTTGTTATTTTCGTTTAAAATGTCTAATTTTAAATCCAGTTTGTTTTGTTTTTTTAATAAGTTTGGTATTACTGATAGGTTGGACTATTTCAAATCTCTTTTTTCTCCTTTTCTTTTTATTCTACCTTCTATAACTGAGGGCCCTAGTGTGGAGACATTTTCTAAGATATATCTCAGATTTAAGTCCCTGCTCAGTACTCTATTATTCAAATCTCAGAATAAGGACATGATTCATTATCAGGACCTGGTGGCACTCGACAAGCATATCTATAAAGCTAAGCTTGACAGAATGTTTACCAAGTTACATAATGATTTCAAGTCTGTAGATGAGTGCCCAATTCATAATAAAAATTTGTTAGTTTTTAGTCTGCTTTTGTTTTTTCTTTTTGTTAAATATTTTTGACAATTCGGAGGCTGTGCCCTCCACTTTTGAAGCAGCTTCTTCTAGTGGTACAAAGTCTGAAAAGTCAAAGATTGTAGATATAGATACATTTTTTATTGATACGAGTGTTAATTTAGATGATTTTGATTCTACTCGAAATAGGGCTACTTTTATAGGCCCTAAAACACCCACTACCCTTTCTCCTTCTGATAAATCTTTGATCACTTTGCCTACTTATAATATAGATAATAATTTCTTTTTGACAATATCGGATATATCAAATCTTTTTGATCTTACTGAGGTTGAGACTCTTTGCATTTTGAGCAAAGAGCTTGATGAATTTTTAGATATAATTGATTTTGATGTTGATGATCTTCTCCATGGTGTTGACGATGTATATAATGATAAGTTTTATTCTGGAAAAGATTGCTTGAAAATGGCTATGGAGGATGTTAAAAATTCACAATTCTAGCTTGACTAGTTTTGGTCATACGACTTGTAAATAGTTAGATGGTCATGATGTGGCTTGTCACACGTGCCAAATAGCATAGGATTCTATTCATAAGGATGTTCTCAAGTAGACCTAAGTGTTAGAACCTTTGGAATCAGTCCAAATTATGCTTAGATACAAGATAGAAAAAATAGGAGCTGTTTTTGATAATTTTTGCATTGTTGAGGGATCTCCAAGATTCCAACCCTAACTTGGTAGGGATGAAAGATCCACCAAAATTAGCATTAGGGATAGGTTTAGGGCTACTCATACCTTCCCAACACCGTGATGGATCATGTATATATAGGTGATGATATCTCACCAAAATCAATCAAGCAATTTCATGATTTTTCTCTCATAATGGTGCAATTGCTTTCTATGTTCATAATTGTTTGAGTACTTGTGATTACTAATGATTATAGGATTGAATGTAGGTCTGGTGTACAGTACTCAAACTGTGGGAGGCCGTACTTTCACATGTGCAAAGCCTTCTTCAAAAATTTGTTCAAGCATAGATTTTTGATGGATTTTGATGGTTCAACTTGTGCTAATCTTATGAAATCATAATCTATTGTTTCCCTCATAAGTTCAAGTGTTTTAGGATTCTTATTTGCTGTAATTTTTACATGGTATCAGAGCCTAAAGGCTGAAATGAGCTAAATCCTTGGTTTTCATTCAATTTGATCACAATTTTTGATCTAAATCTTGTGTAGATTGGATCTTAGCATCTAGTATTGATTCTAGAACTCAAAGTGAATCAAATACATTGAAGATTGGTGTTGTGTGACCTCATTTGCAGGTGTTTAGGTGTCTAAAACTAGAGGCAAAGTTGAATTCAATTCACATTACCAAGATAGCAAGGTTTGCTTCCTCCAAGCATTGATTTCTAAGCAAGTTTTGGAAGTGATTTCATATGTAATTTGATTGGAGCATTTGCTGGAAGGTTTTAACCATTATGCAAATGTGTTTTCAGGTTCTTAACAGGTTGAGGAACATTCTCATGTGAAGTGATCTTAGATCTACATCTAAACACCAAGATTTGACAAGCTAGTGAAGCTAGTCTTGTGATTCACTAAGTGTGCTCTTTCTTTCACCTCTAAAGCTTGTATTTATCACTTGCTGGAGTTTATGAACTTTTAGAAGTGTGGTTTACATGTGGTTCTATAGGTTGAATCAATATATTAGTGTGTTGATCATATGTTGATCAAGTTTGTTCAATTATAGGTATTCTTGGCAGCCTAGTCTTGTGTATATTCTAAGAATGCAAGTAACTCTTCACACCATAACTTGATTTGGTCACTTGTTGGAAAGTTTGAGAGCTTAAGCAAGAGTGTGTTCAGGTTGGTTTGAGTTTGCAATCCATTCTTAGTGTGTGCAAAGTGTTGCATGTGTTTCAATCTTCCTTTCTATGCTTGGAGACCAGCCAAGTTCAAGATAGAAGTGTTTTTTGGTCCTAGATCTTCTGAGATATCCTTATCCATCATTTGTTGAGAGGAAAGTGAGTGCTAGGTGAATTAGAAAAAAGCCTAAAAGTTGAAGAATCATTATATTCATGGCTTCCAATGGTGGGATCATGTTAGAAACTAATGATAGGTTGAGTTCATCAAACTACTATACCTGGAAAGTGAGGATGGAATCCTTACTTGACTTGAATGAACTCATGGACATAGTTGCAGGAACTGAAGAGAGACCACCCACAATTCAAGAGCAGCAAAGGTTTGATAAGAAGGCCAAAAGGGCTCTTCATATCATTAAAATGAATGTTACCAATGAGCTTCTCAAGGAAGTTGGTAAAAGTCAAAGTGCAAGTGAGGCATGGAATGCCTTGAAGAAGCTCTTTGAATCAAAGTCCACATCTAGGGTATTGACCCTAAGGAGGCAAATATTTTCTAGTAGACAAAGAGAGGAAGATAGTGCTCATGCATTTGTCTTGAGGGTTAAGTCCTTAAGTGATGATCTAGCATGCATTGACGAAAGCATAAAAGATGGTGAGATAGTCCAAGTTATGTTGCATGGTTTGCTAGATGAACATGCTAACCTTGTGCAAAGTTTTGTCATTCAAAGAGTCTTGCCAACTGTGGTTGACTTGCAAGAAACCTTACTGGCTGAAGAACATAGGTTGCAATCAAAGATTGATGGTGCATCCTTGCAAGGTGGAGGTGAAGAGGCTTTCTTCACAAAAGGCAAAGGGAAATGGTCCAAAGGTGGTAACTCGGATCATGATGATCACTCTTCCTCCTCCTCTTCTACTTCTTTTAGAAAAAAAGATAAGTTAAAGTACAAGTGCTTTTATTGTGGGATAAAAGGTCATTTTGCTAATGAATGTCATAAGAAGAAATGAGAGTGGGAATGATCCTTGGTGGATAAATAGTGGAGCCTCATCTCACATGACAAGACATAAGGATTACTTTTCATCCTTATTGTCTTATGAGGGAGAGAGCAACATCATCTATACTGCAAATCATGGTCAATGTGACATCAAAGGCATAGGCACAATTCTTATTTCTCTTTCAACAGATAGGAAAGCTAATCTTGAAAATGTATTGTACATTCCTTCAGTCACTAAGAACTTGCTTAGTGTAAGTCAAATGATTGACAAGAGGCTTAATGTTAAGTTCATTAGAGAAGCTTGTTTGATAAGCAAGTGTGAATCCTTGATTGCTAAAGGAAGAAGACATGGTAAACTTTTCAAGCTGGATGCATGTGCGATCTCTAAGAATGAAGGATGTATGGCTAGGGAACAATTGACAAACCAAGAAGTTTGGCATAAGAGGTCGGGCCATCCAAACTTCAAATCTTTGGAGGTAATGGCAAAGAAAGAGCATGTTCTTGGTCTTTCTAAAAGTCTTGTTGCAAATAATACATTTTGTGAACATTGTGCCTTGTCCAAATCTCATAGACTTGCTTATACCAGATCTACTTCTAGAACTAAAGAAGCCTTTCAACTTGTGCATTCGGATCTTCATTCTTTTAGTACAACTAGCAATGGTGGGGCAAAAATGTATGCAACTTTTATTGATGACTTTAGTAGTACTTGGGTCTATCGTCTTAAAACCAAGGATGAAGTGTTTGCTGCATTTGTCAAGTTTAAGAATGAAGTGAAAATCAATTCAATAAAAAGATCAAATGCTTGAGATCAGATAATGGAGGGGAATACACTTCAAATAAGTTCAAGGATTTTTGCATAGCACATGGGATTAAGAATGAGTACTCTAGTCCTAGGACTCCACAACAGAATGGAGTGGCAGAAAGGAAGAATAGAACCCTTTGTGAATGTGCCAAGGCAATGAGACGACATGCTAATCTTGCTAAGTCCTATTGTGCTAACTATCTTTGTAACAGGAGGACAAGTGCTTCTTTGAATGGTAAGACTCCCTTTGAGGTCCTCTATGGTAGGAGGCCAAGTGTCAAGCATTGTAGGATCTTTGGTTGTACTTGTTTTGTCAACATCACTCTTGATGATAGAACTAAAGATCCTTCACCAAACAAGAGTGTGTTTGTTTGCTATAGTGAAGTAAGCAAGGATTACAAAGTGTACATTCCTTCTACGAATAAAGTTGTCATAAGTAGGGATGTCATCTTTCATGAAGAGAATGTTTCCAATGTTGTCAATGTTGATGATGATGTTGATGTGCCTACTAATCATCATGATGTGCAAGATGTCTTGGATGAAGGTGGAGATGCCACTCCAAAGCAACCTTCAAGGAGGACTCAAAGGAAAAGGACTAAGCCATCAAGGCTAACCTATGATGAAAAAGGAAAGCAAGTGGTGGAGAATTCTAATTTTGCTTTTCTTACCTCTTTTGATGAACCAACTTGTGTAGGTGAAGCAATTCAAAAGGAGGAATGGATCCAAGCCATGGATCATGAGCATCAAGCACTCATCAAGAACAACACTTGGAGGTTGTTGGAACTTCCAAAAGGCAAGAAGGCAATTGGGTGTAAGTGGATCTTCAAGATCAAGACAAAAGAAGATGGATCACTCAAAAGGTACAAGGAAAGATTGGTGGCAAAAGGGTATGCTCAAGAGTATGTCATTGACTATGATGAGACCTTTGCATCCATGGCAAAGATGGTAACAATTTAACCCTTATCTCCCTTGCAACACTTTATGGTTGGAAAATGTGGCAAATGGATGTTACTAATGCTTTCTTGAATGGTAATCTTGAAGAGGAAATCTACATGGAGAAACCTGAGGGCTATGTTTCACATGATGAGCCTAATCATGTGTGTTTCCTACAAAAGAGCTTGTATGGGCTTAAGCAAGCACCAAGAAGTTGGTATGCTAAGCTCAATTCCTTCTTACTCTCTCAAAATTTCTACTCCTATGGAATCAAATGTAAAGCTATCTATAAGAGGTAATGAAAGATCCTTCAAGGACATTACTCTCTATAGAAAGCTCAGAGGATCTCTTATTTGATTAGCCATCACAAGACCTGATCTAAGCTATGTTGTTGGTAAACTAAGTCAATTGATGCAAGATCCTAGTGAGGCTCATTGGAAGGTAGGAAAGAGAGTACTAAGATACCTCTCGAGATCTAGAGATTTTGGCATCTTGTATGAAGGATCTTCACCTAACCTTTGTGGTTTCTCAGATTCAGATTTTGCAGGTGATCAAATGGATAGGAAGTCAACAAGTTCCTTTGCAATATATCTTGTAGAGGAAGGTATCTCATGGCTATCAAAGAAGTAACCTACTATCTCTCTATCTTCCACTGAGGCCGAATACAAGGCATTGACAACATGCACCAAGGAGATGCTTTGGATAAAGAGGATGCTATTGGGTCTTCACTTGTTAGATTTTAAGAAGACAACAATCATCTATTGTGACAACCTTTCAGCCCAAAGCTTGGCAACCAATCCAGTTTTCCATGCTAGGAGCAAGCACATTGAGATTGCTCATCACTTTGTGAGGGATCAAGTCATTGCCAAAGAGGTAGAGCTTCAACATGTCTCTTCATTGGAGTTTGTGGCTGATATCTTCACCAAATTATTGAGAAAGATCCTGTTTTATAAGCATAGATCTAATCTTGGAATGTTTTCAAGATCTATGCTAAAACTAGCATCCAATGTTGAAGAGGGAGTGTGAAAATTGTCAACATTTCCTAGTTGGTTTGAGGCCTAAATTGGCAATTTTTGTACATAGTTTTGGTATTGCAAATTCACACATGTGAACCAGGCCTAAAGTTTTTTTTTATTTTGAATATTTTTTAGTATGAAGAAGTGTCAAACTTCAGATCCTTCAAAATGAGACCATTTTGATGTATTTTGGCCATATATGTCATTTTTAGCTATTTTTTTTATACAGGGAATATTTAGGGTCAAGTACCTTTTAGAGAGAGGAGAGAGAGTCATATTCCTCATCCATAAATAGTAGAAAATGCGTGAAGAAATAGGTTGGAGAAACTTATTGTATTGTTGAGAGAGATCAATAGATTATTGTCACAATTTCTTCCTCCATTGTGAGCATTGCTTTGTGTATTGTCTTCAAGCTCTTGTGTATGACCTTAGGTGCTATCCAAAAGTGGTAGGGTGCTGTTCCACGGCCTGTTTTGCCATTAATATCTTTCATAAGTTTCTTTTGTCTCATGAATGCTTTGTCAAGTTCATGAGTATCAAAGGTAGCATTAGGATGCTTTGCCATTTCTAGCTTTTGTAGCTTGTTGTGCAAAGATCTTAGCCAGAACATTTGGGATCTTAGATCCATTCAAGATCCACTCTTCCCTCTTTTCTCTCCTTAGCAACTAACAAATGACGGCTTAACCTAAAAGATAAAACCCTAATCTAAATCTCCTCCTCTAATCCTTACCCTACTAGAGAATGGAGGGCCTAGATTAACTTAACTTGTTGCCAGATAAATAATGTACAATACAATGTGAACTAACACAACACATGAACCCACATAAGGGAGAACACTCAGAGCAAAGATAGGCATGTATTGCAGATGAGGTTCTTCTCAAAAATGGACTCGAGTGGTGGTCACTTATAGAAAGGCACTGTGGGACAAGTAAGCCACATAGACTAACTTAACTTTGAATCACATTGGTGCCATGGGACAAACCCCCAATAGACTAACTGAACACAAGGGAGAACACTCAGAGAAAAGATAGGCATGTATTGCAGATGAGATTCTTCTCGAAAATGGACTCTTTCACTCCTATATATACATGGAGTGGTGGTCACTTACAGAAAGGCATTGTGGGACAAGTAAGCCACATAGACTAACTTAACTTTGAATCACATTGGTGCCATGGGACAAACCCCAATAGGCCTTTGTGACTAAATTTTACATAACTTGAAATTACATATTTATGTGCAGTTCCCATGACAATTTAAACTTAGAAATGAATAACTTAAGCCATTACGGATAAAGTAAAAGTCTAAACTTGATGGGCAAGTTCTACATTTAAATTTTGTCCTGCTTGTATTTTTAAAAATGTTTCGCAGGATGGCTAGAGCTGCTGGAGGAGTCAAAGTCGGTGCAGTTTGTAGATCAAGGTTTGTTTTGACATGCTCCTCGCGAGAGATGAAGCTTCTAAGGGTTGTGAGCATCTCGAGAAGATTTGAATTGAAGCAGGGGGTGGAGTTGGCTCCTTGATGACTTACTTCTAATTGCTCACGCAGATGATTCAACGGATGATGTACACGAACTTAGTATTTCTTGGGACATGATGTGAATGCCAAACAAGGGGTTACTGAACGGCGGTGAGAGGAAGATGTAGTGGGTGTGACAGGGGGTGTTGTAATCTTGGAAGTGATGAAGGTGGATATATGGAAGTGGCTAGATGGATCAAAATTCCTTTGCTCATTACTGTCTTTTGAAAGCACTTTTGTCAGTAGAGATTTTCCATTTGACATTTCTTCCAGTTGTTTGACGTTTGACATTTCTTGCAGTTGACTTGCACAGGTCAAAAGAGGTGAAAACCGTCTCAAAATGACTCGCATAGTCAAAATAAGGCAAAAACCATCTTGGAATGGCTCGCACACCTGATGGAAGTTTGCGGGACTCGCTCACCTTGCTGCTTGGCTTAGGAACAAATGGGTGCATGCTGAAAAAACCAACTGAAAAACGGATTCACCAGCTGAAAAACTAGGAAGAAGTCAACCTACTCGCACAAGACTGAGGACTGCTTGCACAGGCTCAAAAGATTGGGGGACTACCCGCACAACCTACTCGCACAAAGTTGCGGGCGGATTCAGACTTCTGAGGGCTTGGTGAAGATCAAAAGCCAAGGTTCAGAACTCCATCGTTGGTTCAGACAGCAAGAAAGGCCCGTGGCTTATGTGCAGGTTCATAACTCCAACACTGGTTAATAACAATGGTGAAAATAGTGACAACCAAGGTAACAGAGGCAACAATGGTCCCCATTTGCATAGCCAGTGATGTGATGTGATGTGATTCAATATGAACAGCAGTCAGGAAGGTGAATGCCTTAGACAAGAGTTTCACACAGATTTGGCAATGTATTTCTGTCAACAATTCATGATTAGTATACATATGCACCCACCCAATGGCATGTAGACGCTTTCTTTATCCTTGAATGTTACTTCCACCTCTTTATCAACATCTACGAGAACACACTACAATTCACTTCTGTCAACCCAAATCTTTGGCCTTCAAAGCAAACTAAGGCGGCAACGTTCACCGCTATTTGGCTCAACTCGCACCTTTGTCTCCAGACCACAAACTGACACTGCAGAATAGACAAAGAATGCAATTGCACATCCCTACGCATCATTTGTGAGAAAACAAAGGCTTCACTCCGGTATGCCAAATCACCTTGGGTTGGAAATGGTATCGGAAAAACGGAGGCTGTGGTTATGCAGTCGTGAAAGGCTATGCAATAGATGAATTCCAGTGGTGGAAGGTTGTGTGAAACGTTTAACCACCTCTGAAAAATAGTGGATGACAGCCTCCTCCCAAATTAGTAACGAACTAGCCTCAAACGCCCTGTTGAATGCCCAAAATAGCGTGTTTTTGTTGGATGGGAAATGGATTTAGCATTTGAAAAACAGTCCCTTCACCACATACAAGATAAAACACTCAAAAACCCTCCATTTGGTACTTAAAAACCCTCTAGGAAAATGCTGATGAAAAAACATTGAAAAACGTTGATGGAAAAACTTCCATGGGCTGTAGATGTCCGTGGGCTGGAGATGGGAAAAACTTTGTTGATCAAACCTGTCCAAGTCTAATGGGAAAACGTTGAAAAATGGTAATGAAGAAGTTTTGTGGCCTACAGATGTCCGTGGGCTGGAGATGAGAAAAACTTTGTTGATCAAACCTGTCCAAGTCTGATGGGAAAACGCTGAAAAATGATAATGAAGAAGTGTTGTGGAATGCACGTGTGAAAACTTTGTAAAGAAGTTGATGAAGAATGTAAGTGGGATGCCAAAATTCAGGCTAGGAGGCTGTGCAAGAAGAGTGTGGAAGGATGGCCTTGTATGGGTGGGTGAGGATGCTGGTTTGGGCCTACTTGCAACCTACAAACAAGTAAAACTCATTGTGAGAATGGTGCACTCAAAAGTTCTTGGAGCCCATCCCCTCCCTTGAAGAACAGTATCTTAAACTGCGACCATGTTGTAGAACAAAGAAAGAATAGAGATACAAGCTACAAAGGGTATTAGAATGAGAAATGAAGAAATGCTAAGCTAGACAAGCAAGAAATAGCTTAAAACAAAAAACGAAAGCTAGAGAACAAGCATAGATGGTGAAGAAGAGCGGCAACGGCGCCAATGTTGTACATTTCGCATCCCTCATTGGCTATGGCTCCATCTAGCATGACTATGGCGGTCTCCCAACTAGTCTACGCTATGGCTTCTCCAACTAGCTTGAGCATGAGGATGGGAAGAGCACTATGAGCATAGGGTGAGTATTAGGTAAGATCCACTCTTCTCTCTTTTCTCTCCTTAACAACTAATAAATGATGGCTTAACCTAAAGGATAAAACCCTAATCTAAATCTCCTCCTCTAAGCCTTACCCTACTAGAGAATGGAGGGCTTGGATTAACTTAATCTGTCTCCGGATAAATAATGTACAATACAATGTGAAGTAACACAACACATGAAACCACACAAGGGAGAACACTCAGAGAAAAGATAGATATGTATTGCAAATGAGGTTCTTCTCGAACATGGACTCTTCCACTCCTATATATACTTGGAGTGGTGGTCACTTACAGAAAGGCATTGTGGGACAAGTAAGCCACATAGACTAAGTTAATTTTGAATCACATTGGTGCCATGGGGAAAACCCCCAATAGGCCTTTGTCACTAACTTTTACATAACTTGAAATTACATATCTATGTGTGGTTCCCATGACAATTTAAACTTAAAAAAATAACTTAAGCGATTACAGATAAAGTAAAATGCTAAACTTGATGGGCAAGTTCTGCATTCAAATTCTATCCTGCTTGTATTTTTAAAAATGTTCCGTAGGATGGCTAGAATATTCCTTGGAATATTAGCCTACACCAAGTGCAATTTTAATTTCTTCAACTAAATTGATACAAATTCCACCTAGGGCAATATCATCAACATTAATTAGTAGAATGACAATATCACTAGCATAAAACTTGATTTACAAGGAAGGATCATAGTCACTAAGATTAATCCTAGTGAGACAAGAAAAGACTTAAGTCTAGCATACCAAGATCTTGGTGCTTGCTTAAGTCCAAAAAGACTTTTGAATAGCAAGCAAACTTTGGACTCATCCTTGAGGTTGTTCCATGTAAATCTCCTCCTCAAGATAACAATTCAAAAAAGCATTGGAGACATCCAATTGGAACACCTTCCATTTGAAATAGGTAGCAAGAGGCCACGTGTGCAAAAGTTTTTTCATAATCAAGTTCATGGATTTGAGCAAAGACTTTTGCACATAACCTTGCTTTATATTTGTTGATTGTGCCAACTTGATTGTACTTGGTTCGAAATACCCATTTGTATCCAATAATGTGCTTGTTGGACGGAGGATCCACAAGCTCCCATGTGCCATTGGTGATCAATGCATCATATTCTTGTTTCATTGCTTCAAGCCACTCCTTTGAATTGAGTGCATCTTGGAGATTACTTGGCTCATCATGTGATATGAAATATGCATAGTTAGTGGAATCAAGATCCACTTGCTTGCCTTTGTCAACATATGAAAGCCTCTTAGGCTCAAATCTTTCTCTCAAAGATCTTCTAGGTGAGAAAACTCGAGGTGACTCCTCCTCAGTTCTCAGCCTCATCTCTCCATAATTGTCAAAAGAGATAATAGGTGATTCACTTTGAGATGACTTGAACTCGACCTCATCCAAGTTGAATTCTTGATCTTCAAAAAATGTGACATCTCTACTCTCAATTATCTTTGAGGTAGAGGTAATAAAGATTCGATATGTTTTCTTGTTGGATGAATACCCAACCATGAGCTCTTTGAGAACTTGGATCATCCTTTCTCCTTGTTTCCAAGGGAATATGGGCAAAGCATGTACACCCAAAAACTCTAAGGTGATCAACCTTAGGCTTGATGTTGAATAAGACTTCATATGGTGATTTTCCTTTAAGAGCATTGTGAGGTAATTTATTGCACAAATAGTTTGCACAATTTATAGCTTCTCCCCAAAAGTCAATAGGTAAAGAGGCTTCAATTCGAATTGCTTTAGCACACTCACATTAGGATTGATTTTTTCTTTCGGCAACCCCATTTTGTGAAGGGGAATAAGCACAAGAGAATTCTCTCTTGATCCCTTCTTGCTCACAATAGTCATGGAATGTATTGGAGATATACTCTCCACCTCCATCACACCTCAAAGCTTTAACTTTGAAAGGAAATTGTTTCTCAACATAAGCTTTGAAAACAAGGAAATATTCATACACCATAGCTTTAGAAGAAAGAAGATATAACCAAGTGTATCTTGTGAAATCATCAATAAAAGTAACAAAGCAGGTGGCACCACCCTGCCTTTTAGATGATGAAAAGTGCACATCCGAGTGTATTAACGTGAAGTCTTGATAGAAGACTTAGGAAATGGCTTCTTATTGCACAAGCCTCACATGGCTTGATCTCTTTGAAAGGGGCTTGACAAGTTGCGAGTAACTGAGTTGTGAGTTTTGTGATTTTTTTTTGTAATTGACTCCATGTCAGATAAATAGTTTTTTTTTTTTAAATGTAACCAAATTGATAGGACAAAGGACGTAATCTATCATCATCCAAAAAAATTTATTGGACTTTAACTTAAATATAAGCTACTAAAAAGGTAGCTTCAACATTAGTGAACGATTGGCCTAAAACTTAGTGGATCTTATGGCTTTGGTCCTCCCACTTGTGTTCAAATTTGTTGAACCTTCTAATTGAAAACTCTCATAAATTGAGTTATTGATCACAATTCTTGCCAATGCTATCTATCCAATCTGAAATAGGTTGACCGTCAAAATGCAGGGTCAAATGAATAGACAACAGCATTGGCAAGAATTTTTTTTGGCCATGCAGCTCTAATCACTGATGATTAGAGTTGTATGGCCAAAAAAAAAATGTTGTCTATTCATTTGACCCTGCATTTTGACGGTCAACCTATTCCAGAATGAATAGACAACACTGGCAAGAATGAGTAGAGTTGTAGGGTGATTTTTTTTTGTCTTGCAAGTACAGTACAATGAATTTCATTAAGAGGAGAAAGGTATGTTGATGATGAGTGTGTGGAGGACTAATCTGGATATATATTGTCTTTTGATGGTTTTGATTTTGGACTACACTTGTGTAGTGGATGACATATGATTTCATATTAATATAGCATACTTTGGTACTTTTATGAATGGTTTATGGTTTGTTGTTGGTGTGTACATATGGGCATTGTAAATACTGATTTGGTAAATGTGTTGGTAAACTTAATTTACGTTTGTAGATTGTGGTTGTTAAGCGTGGTGATTACAACCAATTTGTGGTTGCTAGACCACCAAAAATTGCTTGGGACTTGACCACGCCTCACACAGACCTCCCAAATCAAACACAAGTCTTCAACATGTGTGGTTATACTAGTTGAGCATTAATATGTGTTAATATGTTATTGTTATGTCTTACGTTTAATAAAAGAATATTGAATCTCATTCAAGATTAAAATCCGTAATGTTGTAATATTTCCGATTGATAAATGATTTTATGTTGTATTATTATGTAGTCCACTAAGGAAAGAACATTTGCCTACATGAAATCTTTTTTGCATAAATAGTAGAATAAGAAATAGTGATGATAAAATTATTTTCATGTGTAGCAAATACTTTTCCAAAGAAAATGATTATCTATGTGAATGTGATGAAGTGTAACAATAATTATTGAGTATTTCACATTAGGCCTCAATCATCTACTTTGTATTATGAAGAAACCAAATTGATCAACACTACCCCATGTGTGCATTTATGATGATTACTCTGAAAACAAGTGCAAAGCCTCAACTTTACTTATAAACCAGCATTGACAAGCAATAAAATAGACAAAGCATCTTAAAAGTTAACCTTAGTAATGTTTTGAAGGATACTACTAGTGGGTAAATCACAATATGAATAGATCACAAAATCTCAATTACAATGTTATGATGAAACAAAGAATTTGGATTTCATTACAAAATTCTAGATATTGAGGAATTTTAAATAAAATACAAATGGCAACAAACATACAATTTGGATTGCATTACAAACTACTAGACACTCAAGATTTTTAACAATATGGAAGTCTAAATGAGAACATACATGCATGGTTTCCCTTGCAATATATAGTTATGACCAACAATTGAGAACAATATTTGATAAAGCTAACAACCGATTTATGTGACAACGATGTCCAAAAGTGTTTAATATCTCATTACCATTCAATAACATTAAAAAAAACTTATGTGATGAAGGAATTTAGGCATCTTTCTAAAAGATGAGATCTTAGTTTTGTCTCATATGAGCACTATGTCCTTTCCTAAGTTTGAAATTTGTCTTAAAAAAAAGTAGATAGGTAACTGTGCATCTACCACAATATATCTAGTTTATTGTGAGTCTATTTGAGTTTGGCTATTCTTACCATTTTATGATGGAAAGGCTAGTTTTGTATGCAAGTACTCATGTGTAAGTTCCACACCCCCCCCCCCCCCCCCCCCCGCCCCCGCCCCCCCCTCTTCCCTGCGCGCATGTGTGCCCTCTTCCCCCACTACCATTGAAGTTTCTTAGACTCTTCAAATAGGCTTAATCAAGTCTCTTTAGCTACATCAAACTTAAGAAGTTGCTTCATAACACAATTTCAATACTGTAGTTTAACTTGTAAATGTGTAATAGTCAATTAAAATTGCATGGATATGAATAAGTGTCCTTGTGAGGTCAATATTCTTATTGAAACAAATTAACAATACTACTAGATGGAAGCAATGTATTGTAACAAGAAGATTGACACTTTTCAGCTTACAAAACATGGTTAAGATAACAAATAATGATTGAAAAACGAGTTTTGAAATGATGTATCCACTTACAAAAACTTTAAATTAATGACATTTTTGGACTTGATTTTCCCAAAAAACTAAGTTCTTAATAACAAGATTTAATAAAAAAACATATTAAGAGTTAATTTTCCATGAAAACTAAGAAGATACGATGATCTTTCTTGCATTATGAAATGCATTACACCCAAAAAAGTGCAAGGAGTGGTGCACATCTACCATTATATTTACCCCCAAAGATACCATGACAAGGCCAAGGGGAAGAAGAAAAATTGAGATCATGGGAAAGGGGTCCACCAGCATCATACATAGTCAATGCCAACATTGCTTTAATTTATATCTTGTAAATATATATGCCTCCTACACTACTTTACAAAAAACTAAAGGTGATTTGGATGTACTAGCTTTGCATAATGATAGTACTTTTTGGCTTCTTACTTGAGAGTGAGAGACGGGGAAGGGAGGGGGAGAAGGGGGGTGTGTTAGGACCACAAAGCCGCATCACACTAGTTATGTCCTAAATCAAGCTTCAATATAGGCATGGCCTATTGTTGGTGTTAGTAGCCAGGCAGCCTTGGTCACATAAACATGTGCCACTAGTGACAAAGAAGCCTATTTGAATGTGTCATTTTTTCACACTAACAAGAGCCTAGTTGTTGTTTCTACTTTTAGAAGGCAAGGTCAATTATTTGATCTTTTTTTCATTTCTCATGGTAGGCTCATTGTCACATATATGAAGCTACCCATGCTAATCACAACATTGTAAGAGATTTTTGTTTTAAATGTTTTATACGTTGGAATAATGGACTAGATAATGTGTGTTTAGAGACATCTTTTAGGGATATAATGGCAAGTCATGTCATTGAGTTGTGGTAGCAACGAGTCAAAGGATGAGCCATTATATATCTAAAATGGTTGGTCTCTCTTCACTTTTTGATTCTCCTTGCTACATCATTCATGATATGTCTTAGATCAACCTTGAAGGGCTTTAGGCCAAGCATGTATATTTCTCCTTTCATTAAAGCCTTAGAACCCAAAGAGGCCAAGAGCTATGAAGGGTATAGCACCCACAAATAGCCAAGATTATGGTTTTGAAGGAGATCTTAACCACTGTGATTTTTATGGTTTTAATCCTCCAATTGGATGTAGCTTAGGCTTTGAAAGAGGTAGCCAGTGACAACTATGTAGTTTTTGACCTTTTACATCACCTTTCTACCCATTAGATCGATTCCCAATCTCACTATTGTTGTGAGATGTGACATAGCTCGACAGGGCTGAAAAACAATAAATTATATGGATCGAATCTATTTATTGATATCTAAAAAATTGCCTACATTATTCATTTAACTTAGTAGAATGTCTAAATAGGTGTCGAAGATAATCATAAAGAGTGCAAATGAATCAGGCGTCTATGACGACCATGTGACCTTCACCTTCTACAACAATCAATGGAATGATAGCATCAGACAATGAGAGAGAACAAAATGAGAGAGCATTCGACAATGGCAACATCATGTGAAGAAAATAGAAAATCAGTAAATTAAGTTGTAAGACAATGATCAGATCACAAATACAATTCTTGTGTTCGATAATGAATCTGTGCACTAAGCAGTGTGATCCTACTAAGCTTATACAGTTGATCAAAACAACCGACAGGTAGAATAAAATCAATCACTGTACAAATTAAAATTGTTCACTTAAAAAGGATAGAGTTATAGACAAACCTTCCAATCACATCCTCTTGCAAATTCCCATTCTGTGTCAGATATGAATTGTCCCTTTGATCTTGCTTGTTGGAGTGTGTCAATTATCCAGTCATTTGAAGGTGCAGCTTGACCTCTACACCTATTGCGTCGGTGTCAATTTCTAGTCAATACCCTTTTTTTTCTTATTTATATAATTCAAACCACTTATCCATTACTCCTGTATTATATAGCATGAAGGTTGAAATTTTTTCTCTCAGAATAGGTGTCATTTTTTTAAGACTACCCATACCTTGAGGTTTTTCACCTTTTACCTCATTGCTTTCCTCATCATGCCATAGTTGTGGAGCAATGGATCTATTTGAAGCAAAAATTCGGTAACACAAAATAGAGATTCTTGCACTAACCATCCTTTTGACATGTTTCCCTTTGGCCTTGCCTTCTAATGCACAAAATCTTTCAACATTTTCATGAATCTCTCCAAGAAAAACATCTATCTATAGAAAATTTTAACTCAATGAGAGCATTCTGTGATTAATTTCAAAAGAATCACACTACATTATTAAACCACTAAAATCAAAATCATGTGTATTATACCTTGAGTGCAAGAAAAAACATGCAATTTTGTGCCAATCAATGGTAAACAGTGAAAGATGGACAGTCTTTTCATACCATTGATTGGCACAAAATTGCATGTTTTTTTCATCCAAAGTTTGTGCCAATCTGCCATGAACATTCTATGAGAGATTTCAACAAGTTTAGTCATATTTTGGTAAATTGTTAATTGAGGCCAAAACTCATTTTAGACTTAGAGATAATTTTTTTGAAGTTATATTAGTTTGAAATACATTCAATAAACACTTTTTAAAAGTGTGGGACCTTTGTAGAAGAAAGTATGGGAGGAAACCTATAAGGGAAGCTCCCTAAGATCCTGCTTACAAGATAACACACAATGGAAAACACACTATGGAGCAACCACCCAACCAAGTAGAAGCAACCAATCAACTCTAGAAGCTTCACTCCCAAGCCAAGGAACAAGTGGCATGAATGTAGAGTGAAACCCTGGCAATGAATCCATGATCACAATGAGTAGGGTGAGTTTGACCTCAATATATAGGGCCAAAAGCAACCTGGGCACATAACCATGCATAGCCCTAAGTTCCCTATACATAGATTCACCTAGAATAGAGTCCTAAGCATGGACCACCTATTCATAGAAATGTTATTGATAACTCTACACATGCATACACTGTCTCATTCCTTGTCTAAACTCATTTAGTGTGTTCTGGGCCTCACAAGGATATTAGTTACTTTCGGGTCACATCCAGTATGATGTGGCATAACTAGTAGCTTGATTTATTGGAGTACTGTGTATCCAAGACTAGGAGTATACTGAATCCTACTTACTGGCCATGGACATAACATTCTTCCCTCCTTAAACTGTTTCTATCCTTAGAAACCCTCTAAACATGAAAGAATAACAGGAACGGTTCTTTTAACTTTAAATATCAACCTAGTAGATTATTATGCTTAGCCTAACTTCCACATCAAACAAGTACTCAGAGATAATCCTATTTTCCAAATGATAATCTCTACACTGGAGTACAACTCAGGTTTGAAAAAGTACACTAAGCGATAAATTTTCCAACTGGGTTATATTCACTATAAGCTAGTAACATCACCTTCATGTAAAGCATTTACATGAAACACTGGGTAAGATAACCTAACTTAAGAGATTAAAGGTAAAGAAATAATAAAATAATTATAATTACAGTCTAAAATTATCTACAACTCTGATAGGTAATTCATAAGTTTTTAAGTACAAATATCCTTAGAATCCGAATTCTAAGATATGACAATTCATTTAACTAGAATCTCTAGGAGAATCATTAAGATATAGAATGATTAAAACTCAACTCTGAGTATCTCAGATACTCTTTTGAGTTAAATATTCATGTTTCTAGCACCAAATGCAAGAAAAATAGCATTTATTCATCTTAATAGACTTGTTTGTCTCCTAAGATTAGTGGTAGGCTGCTGTTGTAGGGCTGGTATGCTGTTGTTTTTGGCTGCCATCAGTATCTTTCATAAGTTTATTTTGTCTCTTGAATGCTTTTTCAAGTTTATGTGTATCAAAGGTAGCATTAGGATGCTTTGCCATTTCTAGCTTTTGTAGCTTGTTGTGCAAAGATCTTAGCCAGAAAATTTGGGATCTAAGATCCATTCAAGATCCACTTTTCTCACATGGTATCAGAGCTGGCCGGCCACTATTTATAGTAAGGTTTCCATTTATGGTGATATTTGGATGTTTGATCAAGTTCTAGCATGATTATGCATTGCATTGTTGATCAAATCTTACTAACCTTTGTTTGTTGAGTTGAACTTGTGGATCAAAAGCATATTTCAGGTCTATTGAAGATCAGAGGCTGAGAAGAATCTATTTTGGATCAGATCATAACACCTAATCATTTGTTGATTGTGAGGCTTGTGCATATTCAATACTAACAATGTTCTGTTCAATCTATTGTTGACAATCTCCACTTTTGTGGATGAACACTCTCCTTTGTGGATGATCACTCTCCTTAAGTGGATGAACCATCTCCTTAAGTGGATGAAACTTCTCCTTAAATGAATGACAAATACTCTTTGAGTGATTTTGTATTTCTCCAAAAGGCTGAGCAAAGCTCCCTTTTGGGTGAACAAATTGTCAACAATCTTTTGCATAAATTTGGTGTACTTTGTTGAGCATGTAAGTAACTCTCCTTATGTAATTTGATTGGAGCATTTGCTGGAAGGTTTAACCATTATGCAAATGTGTTTTCAGGTTCTTAACAAGTTGAGGAACATTCTCATGTGAAGTGGTCTTAGGTCTACATCTAAACACCAAGATTTGACAAGCTAGTGAAGCTAGTCTTGTGATTCACTAAGTGTGCTCTTTCTTTCACCTCTAAAGCTTGTGGAGTTTAGAAACTTTTAGAAGTGTGGTTTACATGTGGTTTTATAGATTGAATCAATATCTTAGTGTGTTGATCATATGTTGATCAAGTTTGTTCAATTCTAGGTATTCTTGACTTGGAAAGTGAGATGGAGTCCTTACTTGAGTTGAATGAACTCATGGACATAGTTGCAGGAATTGAAGAGAGACCACAAATAGTTCAAGAGCAACAAAGGTTTGATAAGAAGGCTAAAAGGGCTCTTTGTATCATTAAAATGAATGCTACCAATGAACTTCTCAAGGAAGTTGGTAAAAGTCAAAGTGCAAGTGAGGCATGGAATGCGTTGAAGAAGCTCTTTGAATCAAAGTCGACATCTAGGGTATTGACCCTAAGGAGGCAAATATTTTCTAGTAGACAAAGAGAGGGAGAAAGTGCTCATGCATTTGTCTTGAGGGAAAAGGCAAGATACTATCTCTCTTTCATCAACCGAATCCGAGTACAAAGCTATTACAACAACAACAAAGGAGATCCTATGGCTAAGAAAATTTTTGGAGGAACTTCATGTGATCAAGGCTGAAGACATTCCATGCATTTCTTGTGACAATCAAACATCTCA
>MU832195.1:0-82598 GCA_029204225.1 Diphasiastrum complanatum | reverse complement strand
CAATACATGAACACCTTGGTGGAATTTTCATAGTCAAGTATGAGACAATACTCCTGCTTTAATAGTTGGAGATAGCTTATGAGCATAATGTCCCTTTCCAGAATGGACATTTTCTCCTAAATTTCCTCCATTGAAGGTGAGAATACCTCCAAACAAGACAAAAGTATGGGACCGCCGACATGCACCATGCACCAAGTTTAAAAAAAACAAAAAGGAGAATCTAAGAAACTTCACTTAGCTCGGCATTTTGGGCTTTTAGTTCTTTACCCCAACTGAGGAATACCTTCCATCAAAACAAAAGTGTGGGACCGTCAACATATGCCATGCACCAAGTCAAAAAAAGGAAAAGGAGAATCCAAAGGGATTTTACTTACGGTCATGCTAGGCGTTTAGGTTTTTTAGTCCTTTACCCCCAAAAAGCCATTAGCTTCTAGGAGGGGGAGGGGAAGGGCCGTTAGCACTTAGCACCAGGCTGGACCCTATACTAAAGGCTCTCCCACAAGCCTTTACCTTTACCTTGCTTTACATTGAAGGTGCATTCTTCCCTTTTTCCCACAGTACGAACAGATCTGGATAGAGTCTGCCTGATCCACCTTCATCAGCTCTGTAAAAACAGAGTAGCTACAGATCTGGAAATATTCTAGTTGATCAGCTGATAGAAAAGTAGCTCTACTTGCATCAAGAAATCGTGGTCTGCAGCTGGTTAATTAAGAAGGGGTCAAGTTTGGAATGGCATGCAATATTCAGGTTTCTGGCTGTTCTCAGATTACAGCATCAATCAGGAATGGCGCATCATCATAAAGCTCACAATCTGAAGACAACAAGTCCCACACAATCTTCGACTGACAATAGATGTCAAAACTCATGCTCCAGCTGGACGACAGCAAGCGCCATGAATGGCTGACATGGAAAGAGATTTAAAACTGGAAAGAAGATCAGCCATACCTGCTTCAGAATGCCGTTGTAGTGTCTCCGAGATAGCTCTCAGCAAAGCGATCAGAGGCCGTACTGGATCCTCAGCAACTCTGAAGAATGTGAAGAGCAAATCGCGCCCCAGTTTGGTGATTAACCAATGGAGCAGGACCTTATCATTTTGCTGTTATTGGTCCGAAAGTGTCCTTTTAAAGGGGGGAGAGCGACAGATCCGACATGTATGATCACTAGCAAATTCATAATTGGGGAAGCACAACCAGGGAAGGAGAGAGTCTTCTGGCGGCTTTCATACTTTTCGAAGTTTTTCTTTCTCATAAAATACTCTAAAAGAATTCGGCAATAACATTATTTCTACGGGGGTATGACCCGCTCTGCACTATGACTCAGTCTGCACTTACCATTTCTTTATGCAGTAGTCAAGTCATAAAATACTATTCAATGATTACCCAGTACAAGAGAACAAATCAATCAACAGCTGCATTATTTAGACTGGAAATCAAGGACAAGCCCAACTTCCAGGCTCCACTATTCCAGCATTTTAGTTTCGAATCAAGGACACGTATTTCGAGCTCATAGCTAAATTTGTAGCAATCTATAACATAGCAGCATTACAACAACAACGTGCTTGTAACAGCGTGCAACAATTGTCAAGATTTTTCAGCTCAAATACTCACCACTAGTCTCACTACTATCATCAAAGACAACAATCAAGCTTTACATATACACACACTAGTCTCAGCACTATCATCAAAGACAACAATTAAGCTCTATACATACAAAGGTACTACTCTAGACAGATCTCTCCTCCAGATCTTCTCCTCTTTGGATTTGATTTGAGAAGCCATGTCTAAGTATATATTTTATTGTATCTTGTGTACTAACATATGCTATGACGTTTTGGGTTCACCAAAGCCGGCATTGTCCTATACACCAACAATGAGGAGCACAAGTTTTGGTAGGGCCCATCCTCATGTAATGGTGGATTATGCTTGTGAGATGTCATCGTGATATCTTCACCATCATAGTTGTTTTTCCAGCATTGGAATAAGCTTGAACGAGCCGTTGGAATTGCCCTAGACACCTTCGCCTAGGTGGCTGTGGCGGAAGATGCTAACACCAAGCATATTTCCAAGAAAACCACACATGGCAAGTTGAAGATGAAGCTAGATGACCATGAGGTGTGTGCCAAAGGGAGTGGTAGAGGGAGAGATAGGCCTACACACGCTTCACATGTTATGTACTAACGGTACGCCCTTTAATGATGGCCTCACAAGGGGCATGACGTAGGTCTGTTGGCGTTATCAACATGTTTTGGTGCCATGTGTCCACGTAGGTGGTCACGTGTCGCCGGCAGGACCGTGCTTGATGGGAGCCACTATGCTATTCCTATATAGTGCATGGTGGGGTTTCTCTTTTCCATTCACTTAGTGTACCCGAGAGATGGTGGATAGAGAGCACGTGCATTAGCCAAGATGTATCTCCAGGCCAGGAGATGAGTGCTAGGGAGAGCCAAGGGCGATGGTTGGTGGTACGGGACACTAGTTATCGCAGGAGGCTTGATCAGGCATGTGTCGATAGCTCCAGTGCATGGGGGTGGGTTGGTTGTGACCTTATGGATGGGCGGATACGATGCGTCGTCACTAGTGGTATGTGGTGTGCTGACACCTTCTAGGCAATCGGAGATCTAAGGGAGTTGTAAGTTTTGGTATCACAGCAGCCGATTTCCTTTCGAGGTGCACACGTTCTCTTTATCCCTTTTGCCGTCTGGTATCCCTTTTATACGAAATGTGGTTGTTTTAGTTATCACAACCTTTGTATTAAGAAATTTTTTGAATTGGTTGTGTGTATTTGTGGAAAGTATTAGAGGTTTGACCTTAACCTTATTATCTTTTCGATATTAGATTTTTTTTTTTTTTCTTTGAAAATAATTAAGCTTTATCTTTTGATAGCCTAATGGATGTTTCCTTAGAAAAGAAAAACAAAAACTGGTATTATTAAGCTTGTCTTCTTTAAGCTTGACAAAAACTTTCCTATCAAGATTATACTTTGATAAAGAGCTAAATAACCTTTTAACTCTTTGTTTTCTCTTTCAAAAAAAAAATAAAAGAGGTTTTTGCAAAGCAAATCTCTGTTAGGATCCGCACTGTGTATGACTTGCAGAGCATCTGTTTGTACCTCTTGTACGAAGGAGATGCTTTCCCCAGTTGTCCCCTCCCCAAACTGGTTTTTGAAAGGTGCGTCATGCCAGCTCCTCGTGGCATTCTTTGTTCAGCGGGTTTGTATGAAAGGAGGGAGGGGGGGTTAATAAATCCTCCTCTCTAAAAAGAAAAAAAAAATCATGCTGCTATGCAGGCAGGTGTTCTCTATTTTTTAAATGACGGGGAGGGGACATCCGTACCTCCCTCCCTTTATGTTGTCTTACTGGTTTGACATACGGAGGGGGAGTGGTGCGATTCCCTACGGCGCCCCTCTTGAAAATTTTGGAAGTTTTTTAATAGAAAGTTGTCAAAGCTTCGAAACTTGCTCAACTCTTCGTTGAAAATTTGTTCAAGTTGTATGGTTGCTAAAAAATTGTTATTAATCGTGATTTCAAGTTCACTGCCAAGTTCTGGCATGCAGTCTTTGAGAGACTGGAAACTACCTTAAGTCTTTCATCTAATCACCCAGAAACCGATGGTCTTATTGAACGTGTCAACTAGTCGATAGAAGCTATGCTTTGCGCATATGTTTCCAAGTGACAATCAAATTGGAAAAAGTACCTCCCAATGGTTGAGTTTGCATACAATAGTATGAAGCATTTTAAGATCTAAGAATTATTGCCTCTCCTATTGTGGGCACTCTACTTTCAACTGTCCAGTGATGGCTTTCAACTCCACAAAGCATAACCTATAAGTGTTTTCCAACCATACATAAATGGTCCAAAAACATAAATAGACCAAGTTAAAAAATATATATAAACTACATCAATAAATATTAGCTAGAATGAAAAAACTAGCTAGATTCAGCTGAGCCCTCATCCTGTCCACGGACATCGAACTCAGGTGGCTCTGATTCATGAGTTGGGGACTGCAGTATCTACATGCAACAAATATGAATTAGTGATGTGAGAAATCATTAGAGAAAATATGGGCCCAAAGAGGGCCCTATAAGAAATGCCATGTAGGAGAGAGAAAAATAACTATAAAGTAATTAAAATATCATTTTCTAACTTCTTTACACATCTGCCCACACTACTTTTTATGTAAATGAATGCACCTTAGTTTAGTCACATCAAACTTCACTGGTGCTTAACCACAGTTAAAGTATAATTTTCAAAATGCTGAAATATTCCCTCCCAATAGTTGGGAACACTCAAAAATTTGAATTAGGAGTGACATTTCAGAAACAAAGCCTACACCATCTCTATCTCCAGGGTCAAGTGTTTAGCGCCATCTCTATCTCCAGCAGGGTCGAGTGTTAGCGCCATCTCCAGCTTTGTTATTGTCATTGTGTTGTTTGTTACTATACTACTGTACTGATGACAAAGCTTTATCATCTTCATGTGGATCTGTCACCAAAATATGCTCCGCTCAGGACAAGAGATTCAAAGCAACCCAAATTGTCAACTTCTGATATGATCCGATACAGGGAGGAAAAGCTAAAGCATGTAGATTTATGGTCATTAGGAACAATGTATCCTATTGATCCATGTTCATTGCAACATCCAGATTTTCATTCGGTGAATCAATTAATAATCTATATGTGTCATGGCAAAAATGGCCTTTTGGATTACTGTGAGAATTTGATGCTCTATGGGAATGCACATTCAATGCAAAGAATACATTATTTGGAAGAGGAAATCAAAGGAGTGCGAAGAAAAATCTACAAAGTTGAAAACTTGTTTGGAGAAAATGAGATGTTCAAGAAGGAGATCCAAAGGTTGAAATCTTCTTTGCATCATTTTACAACTAGTAATGATGAGATAAAAACTGCATTTCAATCCATGCGTATCTCATATTTGTCTCTTGTTAAAGATATGGATGTGCTCAACATAAAGGTCCGAAGCAACAAGAGGAAAAGATTGGTAACCAAGGATATATGTGATCTATCATCCAGAGGAGGTTATAGAAAAAGACGAATCCGTGCATTCAAGTAGGTTATAGTTTATTTGGTATTGAATATTGCTTGAACTTTTTGATTCATTCATAATCACTAGTTTTGTTATTTATTAATTTCAACTTTCTGTTGATTTGGTTATTATGCTGCTGTGAATACTATGAGTGTCCTAATTTCTAATGACATTTTTATGAACATTATGTTTGCAATGCAGAGAAACTCACTAGGTTTTATCTTGACTTCTAAATCTATGAAGTCAATGTTAAACAATAACAAAATGAAAAAGATTAAGGCTTCAGTTACTAATAGCATTATGAATGAAGTTGGAAAAATATTAGACATTACATTGGTTTGGGGGGGGGGGGGGGCATGTGATTTTTCTAGATGCAACAATGTTTAAGATGATACCAGAGGCATTTGCATAGGTAAGTATTAAGAAGTTTCCAATTCCATGACCATTTTATGTAGACAATAGTTGGCAATCCATCTCATATCAATGAAGTGTATTGTTCGAAAGGAGAATGTCTAGCATATAACAATTCCAACAATTTATTTACTGATATTAATCAGCTATTAAAATTCATCATAAATTTTTATGGTATTACAAATGAGAATGTCAATAACAAGTTGATAGTTGTTCTCAAGTTAGATGAGTCTGAAATTATGAAAGGTCAAAAAATGGAGAGAGTCAGTCTTATGATCATGAATGGAGCACTTTCAAATTCAGAAGACTCAGAATGCCTCAACTTCAGTGTTCAATCAGAAAATGATATCTGGTGGTTGGCAGCATTTCAGGTATAGCAATTCCTTCGCATAATCAATAGAGATAATCATTAAAATATGGATTTCATTTGGGAAATCTTCTCTGTGTAAATATTATGAGGCTAAATCATGTTTTTGTTTTCTCTTATAGGTGACGAAAGAAGACCATGATATTCTCTCATGGATATTTAATAGAACGTCATATCCTGCCACCACAAAAAATCACATGGAGGGAGTTCCACTCCATATTCCTAGAATTGGCACTTCAATATAGAATGGCATTTAGCAGGAGATCTGAAGACATTAAAATGTATGTTCAATGTATCCCATGGCGCTACTCTAAACACCCTTGTTTGTACAACATGAAGACATCAAAAGACATGACAAGGAGTATAGGAATATCAAGAGATTGAGAAGATCCTAATTGGAAACCTGTACTATAGATTAGTCTTCAGAATGTTCATATCTGTACATTGCATGCAGAGGTGCATATAATAGAAAAAATAATATATCTTCACATCTTGTTTGCATGGAATTCCGAGTCAGAGGCATCTGGGAAGGAAGTTATTTCCAGATTAAAGGATGTGTTGTCTAAAGCAGGCTTACATAAAGGCCATGATAAAATAAAAAAAGACGACAAGTTATCAAGTAAAACAGGAAATATTCCATGCAAGCCGAGCATTGGAGGATCCAAAGCTCGAAGATTTTTATCAAATTATTCTAGCAAACAATCCAAGATCCAATACTCAGTTTGGAAAGAGATTATTGCTGTAACTCAAGATTTTGAAGAAGAAGGTTCTACTTGTATACACAAAGTAGAAGTTTGGAAAAAAAATTAGACAACATGGTAAAATACTTGAGAAAAGATAAATTTTCAAATACTGATGTACAAATGATACATAAAACAACTAGTGAATTTGTGGAAGCAGTTTGAAGTGCATGGGGGTGTTGATCATATAACACATTATATGGTAAGATTTCGATGTTACACTACTATAGACAAATATGTGCAATTAATTTAGATAATTTTGGTACTGATTTAGATTATGTTTTTATGACATGTAGCACATATTACGGCATCATTCAACATTCTTTGCAAGAAATAGTGGAAGTCTTAGCATATGGTCATCGCAAGGAATGGAAAAATCTCATTGGCAAGCAAGAGCAGCATTTCATAAAAGTACACAACATGGTGGGACTAGCACAAAGGACAACTATATACTGCAACTTTTCCAATGGTTGTTAGCAAATTCCAGAGAATCCCCCAGATGCCGAGCCAAGCTAAAATACAGAGCATTTCTCACCCAAAGGAGGTCTTAGAAGAAGGAGAGCAGAAAAAAGGTGAGAGCCGAGCATGAAAGCCGAGGAATGCTAGCTAGGAATACAAATTTATCTATTGGAGCCTGCATGGTGAATCCCAAGAAGGAACGACCATGTAGGAGCTAGTGATATTCCTAGGCAATGTAAATAAATGTAGACCCTCTTAAATAGATTAGAGTGAGTCACCTTTTGATGGTGACCTCTAGTGGAAGAGCTATTTCCACTTGTAGTTTCTAAATTAGTGGAATTGCCACTTAGGCTCCACATGGGCAGCCCTCTTGCTTATTTAAGGGCCCCCCTCTCTTGTGAGGGAGTTTTTATTGTATTGTCATTTCTCTTGCATGAATCAAGAAGATCCTCCACGAGTTATTGACAATTGGGAAGCTCCTTGTTCATGGCTATTGTCTTGAGTGAAATTCCTAAAAACATGCTTTAATTTCTTTTGTTGTGGTTGTGGATTTAAGTAGATTTCTTGCTTTTTTGCTTTCTTGCTTATGCAATGTGGAATGTAGATGTGGAGTAGTTTTCTTGTTTCTTGTTTATGCAATTTTCAGCATCCAAGTAAACTAAATAGGTTGAGATTGTGGTTCAAGTCTTGCATATTCACTAACAATCATGTCCTTGACTGTTCTTGGGTATTCCAAGAATCAAGAGATGGGTATTTCTTGATTCTTGGGATGCTAATATGTTGTTAGGTAGTTAGTTTTCTTAATTTTTGTTTTTGATGTGTAGTTAGATCTTGATGTTATACCGTTCCCTGATTTCTTAGAGTAATTAGTAGACAGAATCGCAGATTGCTCTCTTGTTCAGAACGCTAATCTGTATTGAGAAAGGATTGGTTACATGGATCGTAAATGCATGTAGCTGAAGTGAACGAAACTGTTTCATCCCACTGACAGGCTGGGAATACAAGTGGTAAAGTGACAACCGACCTGCCTGGAAGTAGTTCTAAGCAAGAGGATCTAATTAGATAGAACTAGCCTTTGAAAACGGGCAGCAACACCCGGTTTCTTGAGTGGAAACCTCCTAAGAAGAAGAAGTAAACACCATCAACAAAAAGAATCATGTTCACAGATTCTTGCTAGAATCTGTGAACATTTGGCGCCATTTCCACCGCTACACAGACACTTATAATCATCAAACCTTTTCGATCTGTGCTACCACACCATCTCTCTGAAGTCTCATGCACGACATCTTCACAGAGCTCGTCACTCTGGTCTCGACCCAGGTATAGCTCCATTTTCCACCTAGTCTTCACGCTCCTTACCTGGCCGAGTTCCACAACTCACGTCTGGACCAGACCGAGCCTTATTTCATTTCCCATTGAAACCACACGACAAATCTTGACCGAGTCACTACTAGAAATATCTCAACCGAGTCCTAAGTTTAAATCTCAACCGATACTCCTCATTCCTGTTAAAATTGGCAAACGCTAACTTGATCAAATCTTGTAAATACCATTATGACTAGTACATATCATCATTAGACATGTGTGGAGCCTGTTCCCAGGTGTGAAATAAATACATTTATCATTTAGATGAGTCATATAGGTTGTACATACCATTTCATTTGAGATCTAGTGGCTAAAATGGCCAAATTCTAGTTTTCTAGCTATATGCCACTTGGCATCATGTTATTGGTAGGAAAACTATTTCACATGGATAGGAGTGATCTCACATGTGCCAAGGACTGCTCATATGTGTTAAAACATCAGTAGTAGGTGAGATCCAACTTGTAGTAGATATTTGTGCAAGTCCCTATAAATTAGGAAAATTGCCTAAAATCAAGGGAGGTGGCTATAAGTTAGGAAACTTGGTCCATGTGCCATATTGATGATTATTGGTGGATCCTTTGATGAGTAGGCACTCTCACACGTGCAAAATCAGCTGAGTAAGCATCAGCTCTTGTGTATATATGGTGACTCATTTGGCCATAATTGACAAGAAAGCTAAATCTTGGTTTTGGTGCATTTCTTGAGTAATCTCTCCATTTGTCTTGTGATTTTATGCTTCTAATGGTTTCTAAGCTTAGTGTACTTCATTATTTGCTGGTAGTCCATACTCTGACAGGTCTTCACACGTGTGAAACCAGCAAGTACAAGTTTTGATCATATTTGATTTTTCTTGTTAGATTTGTTGATGTAGATTTGATCTAGTGCTATCTAATCTTGTGTAGATTGGTAGATCAATCTAATCTAACACCCAATCACACTTGTGGATCTGATTTGGATCCATTCTTGGTCCTTTTTGCTGTGCTTTCACAATTCCCGTCTCAACCGAGTGTTTTCATTGACATCTCGACCGAGCTTTTCCGTGAACATCTCGACCGATCCACTTAGTTGACATCTCAACGGAAGAATTTCTGTCAAATCTCGACCGAAGACTTCCATCACGATCTCAACCGAGGGCATTCGTTCGGATCTCGACCAAAGACTTTTGTCAAATCTCGACCAAAGACTTCCGTCAACCCAATTCAAAGATGGGAACCCATGCGAGCTGAAGTTCCATATGATCGCCCACACTTTCACGTTGCTGAATCCTTACAAGCAAGAGCTCACTTAAACGGGCCTTTGCTAACCACGGACCGTGTATTGAAAAACAAACACCAAAACTTGATCTTCCTAAGTACGACGATAATTCTGACCCACAGAGATTCCTTCAAGTCTTTGAGAATGCATGTGATGTCTATGGCGAAACATCTCCAAAAGCCATGGTAAAACTCTTCTCGATGACCATGATCGATCGAGCACAAGAATGGTCTTTTAACCTAGATCATGACGATAAACGAGATTGGTCACTCTTGAAGGAAGCCTTTATCAAGTGATTCAAATCGTTTCGTTTGATTGAGAGTCCTTTTGTCAAATTAAGCAATATCAAAATGATAAAAGATGAAAAAGTACATGACTACATAGAAAGATTTAAAAGATTAAAAAGTCAAGTACAAGGACAACCAACCGAATCTATGCTCATCATTTCGTTTCTCGTTGGACTCCCACGATGGATAAGACGTGAACTTCGCTCCAATGATGAATACACATCATTGAAACAAGCCATGTCTGATGCCATCCGAGAAGAAGACGAGGGATCATATGTCGATGAGCCACGTGAATGGAGAGCACGTCGTGTTGTCCAGGAAGCTCGACCGAATGAGGAAACAAGAGAACAATTATGAAAAACACAAATGGAGTTGCTTAACCAGCAACACCAACAACAAATGGAAAAACTCATGAAAGAGTTTCAAAATACTCTCAAGTCTATCCAGAGCTCGATGCAGGTCAATTACCCACTGGCCAAATCCATCATAGACGAGAGAATACTTGGTGCCCTCACTGTCGAGGTGCACACGCTGGCAATGAGTGCCCATCATACCAACCGGTCCCAGATACTTCCTTGATCAAATGCGACATCTGCGACTTTATGGGCCATACCTCACTCTATTGCTCTTATAACCCGAGGAACCAGCCTCACAAATCAACCTCCTCGACAATAGTTTGTTTCACAAAATCAAAATCAGCACTATCCACCATGAAACAACCCGACTCGATTTCATGGAGAAGGTGCAATATCATTTGATAAAAATTTGACGTGAAGCAAATAAAAGCCCACAATAACTGCATCTCGCAGGTGTTGTGAGACCGTCACCAGTTTTGGTGGGGGATATTGTTGGAGGGTTTGCGGATCTCGAGGCAACCCTAACCCTAGTTAATAAGTGAGAGAGATTTGGCACCCTATGTGTGCAAGTCCAACCCAATGATCACAAAGAGATTTGATTAATTAGAAAGTCAATAAAACGACTTTAGACTTTTTTGCGAGACTTTTAATGTCGCAGGGCCTAAATGTCAAGTTAGTGAATAAAGTTGGGTTTCCCTCCAATTTGGATGGTTCCCACTCTTTTTAAAATTTGGATAATTAGGGAGGCAAAAATGGACCAATAGGATTTAGAGGCCAGGGTCCTCCTCTCTACTATAAAAAGGGACCAACTTGAGTTCCTACACATGTACATATCTTCATTTCAATAAAGCAGATTGGTTCTCTTGTGAAATGGATTTTTGAATGTCATTGCTCTGTATCACTTTTCCTCCATCTCTCATGCTTTTATTGTGTTTTGCTAATTGTTGGATCTGATTGTTATTGGGATTGCATGTTTTTATACTTTTTATGAGAGAGAAAGGGAGAGAGAAAGAGTAAGCTATCTTATTGTGGATCTTAGTGTTAATGCTTAGGATTAATGGATGGTAGAGTTAGATGTGAATCTTCCATTCATGTTGAAATCTGAACTATGCTATCATTCTCATGGGAACGAATCTACGCGTGACAACTAGCTTCATCTCCTCGATGCTAGATTGATTAGATCTTGGGTTGAGGATAGGAAAGGAAAGAAACCCACTACAGTCAATATCTTACAGATTGTCTTGTTAGTGGACTCTGCCTGGCCATTACACCTAGGATAGTACGGAGTACTTTTTCGGTGAACTACAAGGTAATGGCATAGCAAATTATCAATGAAAGCATTCAAGAAGTGCGTGCTCAGTCACTAACTAGCTCAATGGGACAGCCAAAACACGTAATAATGTTTTCATAAAGAAACGCGCAAGAGTCTTCGCATTAGCATCTTTGTTGCCCGAGCCTCAACCCATTTAGTGGCGTAATCTCTGGCTATTAGGATATAATGGACTTGAGTGTTTTTTTTGCTGTCGGGCTTATTGGTCCAACAAAGTCGATACCCCACTTATGAAAGGCTTCGCCTTCGATAATTGGTCAACAGTGTGAAGTCGGCTTTTGTATTTTTCTTGGCTCGTTGGTAAACATCACATGTTTTAATGATAGCATACGTATTCTTAAACAGGGATGGCCACCATCAACCCGCTTGAAGGATGATTTTAACAGTCGCTTCAACCGAGAAGTGACCGCCGCCAATGCCTCCAGGAGCTTGAGATATGATAGGAGTATCTCAGATTCATAAACGCACCTACGTATAATATCGTCAGCGCCTCTTTTGTATAATTGTTCTACTATGAGTTGAAAGGGTGCTGCTTTGAGCAAAAATTTTATCTTTGCTACCGTACTTAGACCTTCTTTGAGACTGCGTAATTTCCTCAGCCCATAAGAGTCTGGCATCAATCTGAAACAGACATGCATCAGGAGGATCGTCATTTACTGGTGCATCTGCCTTTTCAGCATTAGGAAGTCGGAAAAGATGATTGGCCATGAAATGTTGTGTTCCTTTCTTGACGACTACGCGGAAATTGAATTCCTCGAGTATTAACAGCCATCAAGCTATACGTCCGGTTTTACAGGATTTATTAACGATATATAGCAGGGCTTGATGGTCGTAGAAGGCAAAGGTCTGGTCTAATAAATAATGTTGTAGTTGCTGTATAGCGTAGACCATGGCCAATGCTTCTCATTATGTGATTGTATAGTTTACTTAAGAAGACACCAGTTGCCTGCTCAAGAAACGGATTGGAAAATCTTTTCCATATTCGCCTGGTTGTGCAAGGAGACCTCCTATGGCATACTTACTTGCGTCGGTATGCACATGGAATTCCTTCATGTAGTCTGGGGAACGAAGTATGGGGGCTATTGTGAGCACTGTTTTTAACTCCTCAAAAGCTTTGATGCGCTCCTCGGTCCATCTAGGGTCTATCATAACTAAATAAACGAGTGGTGTCTTACCAGTGTAATCGATTATAAAGATGCGATAATAGTTAGTGTGGCCGAGGAACACGTAAACTTCCTTCATTGTTGCAGATAAAGGCATCTCAACTATCACCTTGATCTTTGAAGGATCCGTGGAAATACCATCCTTCGAAATAATATGTCCAAGGACAATTTTATGGATTACCCAGATTTGACATTTCTCAGGGTTTAGTGAGATTCCAAACCTGCGATAGCGAATGAAGACTTTTTCTAGTGCTTCGAGGTGCTTGTCCGCGGAGGAATGCACACCAAGGTCATCGAGATAGATCTCGACAATCCTGTGTAACAAGTCTTGGAAGGCCATTTGCATGAGCCTCTGAAACATTGAAGGGGCATTGCATAAGCCAAAAGGCATGACATTATAAGCATAAACGCCGTTTTCTGTTGCAAACGCGGTTTTGTGTCTATCTTCTGGAGCAATTTGGTCCAAAAAATATCCACTGAACCCATCCAAGAAGCTGAACGCTTCAACTCCTGCCATTTTCTCAAGGATTTGTGTAGTTAAGGGTAAGGGAAAATGGTCTCTTTTTGTAACTGCATTCAGATTCTTGAGATCGACGCAGATACGAAGCTTGCCATTTTTCTTTGATACTACGACAATGGGTGATACCCAATCAATATGTTGGACTTCATAGATGAAGCCAACATCCAACAATTTCTTAATATCTTCATTGATCCGCTCACAATAAATAAGGTTACTTCGGTAAGGCTTAGCCCGAATAGGCTTAGCGTTCTCCTCTAAAGGAATAGTTTGGACTGCTATTTTAGGCGGAATCCCTTTCATTTCAGTATAATTCCATGCAAATACATCCCTATATTTGCGGAGTAAGGTTTCCAGATCAAGAAGTTGACTTGGCATGAGGTGGGCTCCGACATGAACAATGTGATCCACATCCTCATCAGGATCTTTAAGACTTAGCTCTATGGTTTTGGATGGGCCTTCAAAGGATTGCGAAGCTTTGGTAGGTTCCCTTTGTGGTTGTGGCAGCTGGATGACTACATCATCAAGTGTAAAGTCCTTAAATTTCCTTGGTAGATCAAAAGGTGGTTCCACAAAGTTCTCCGGAACTTTGGGGATCACTTGTGTGGATGTGTTACCAGATGTGGAAGCTTGATCGGAGGATTTGTCTTTTGTCTGTGCAGACAATGGCTTGATAGGTTGCTTAAGCTTCTCGTGCATCTATTTTGGTCGCTCAGTTAATTTTGTGTCAAGTATGGGATTTTTTTGAAAAAAATCGAGGTTTTCTAGTTTGTTGAGGAGGCGGTGTGGTTGCCTCTCAAATTAGGTCTTCATCTATTGTATTCCATATTTCGTCTGGATACATGTCCCATGTGTATACTTTGGGTTTGGGCCTATACGTTTGTGTGTTGGATACTTTGGAGATCAATTGCACATGAGCCAAAGGCCCTGGGGACTTGATCTCTTGTGGAATTGATTTTGGCGGATAATGTTTGTTATCTAGATAAAGGAGTACATGTTCATCCATCATGTCAACATCATTCATGGAAAGCATACCTTCTTCCGAAACATGGGCGGTAGGGATGCTAGGTTCTCCTGGGCACCAAGCTAGAGGAATAGGGTCTATCATCATAAGGAGAATGGTGGATGTCTATAGAAGTTGGGAGAAGATACACTTCTTCTGCAGTGGTTTCAATACGACATCTGTTGAAATCAGCATAGTCCACAGTGGCCAGTGCTTGACCCCAATTTATTATGTTTGTTGATCTCATATAGTGGCCTTTCGGTTGGATCGGGACACTATCGGATTCGTAATAAGTTGGTGATGGCCAATCATCATAAACTTTAGTGACTCGTTTGTCGGTATTGCCAAAGGTGATTTTGTTACACTTCCAATCTTGGACAACGCCTGCCATCTGTAGCCAAGGAGTTCCAAGAAGGAGTTTATATGTATTTGCATCATCTAGTAAATCAAGAATGATGCAATCAATGGTAAATTTGACACCTACAACACATACTGGTATATTTGATAAGTGACCTGCAGGGTCAGTGACTCGTTGATCGGCCATACGAAGTTTGTAACGTGGCTGATCTAAGGTATGGAATCCCCATGACTTTGCGAGTGACAAAGCCATCATGATCCACTATCAAGGATAGCGGATACTGCTGGATAATCTTTATAGGTCATAGGTAAGGTGATGCTAGTCCCCTTAGCAATACCGATGTTCATCAGATTCATGGGAATCTGAGGAATCTCTAGGATCTCATCTAGATTTCGCTGTTCATCTGGGATAGTAGGCAGCTAAAAACTGCGATGGATATAACTTTGGAGACCGGTGAAAGATTTTATTGCGCTATGGAAGGGCATGGTGATTTGAGCCTGCAGGAGTTCATAGAATACTTCGAGTTCCTGTAGGGGTTGCTCTTGTTCAAGGATGGAAGCAGATAATGGACCATTCATTGTCTATTCTTCCTGCAAAAACTCATCTTGAAATTCTTTGTATTGCTTTGGTCCACACGTGGGTCTGAGTAATCTCTTGGTAAAGTGGAAGCTGTCAAGGAGCTTCTCGTATGATCAGCTGGTTTCTCGAGGTTGTGCCGTTGTTGTTGGGTTTGGCGCTGGGCTCTAGTAAGAACTCTAACAGCATATGATGATATATGACGTGTTGGAAGGATCCTGTTAGGTTGTTTAGGATAGTCTTTGAAACTATGTTTGCGAACACAGTTTGGACACTCCGCATGGTATTGGTTTTTACCTTGTAGTCGACCATGAAGTGGCCAGTTTCGCCACAAATAAAACATCGGTTGCTCATGGGTCTTGTGGAAATAGCATAATCATCTTGGATGGCTAGTTGTGCTGGATTTTCTGGGTCCGTGGAATACTCATCCCGTTTGCACGATCATGAGTTGTTGCTTTGATATGGTTGAGAACTAGCAGATGGGAGTGTTGTGTCAGGATTGTAGGTGTGATCATAGGAGTTATCCACAAGATGTGTTTGTGCAGATTCTCGAGGGTGTCTATGTTTTTGTGCTCCTAGATCAAGTTGTCCTCGTGGAGGTGGACCTAAGAGTGCCAGTTGTGGTTGAGGTTCATGTCTAGATTGTCTGGGCAACTTGCTTTTCTACATAAGCTTTGAATGTAAGAAAAACATCATAAACCATGGCTTTAGAAGATAGCATATAGATCCAAGAATATCTTGTATAATCATCTACAAAGGAAACAAAGCAACTTGCTCCTCCTTTGCTCTTAGTTGATGAGAAATGAACATCAGAGTGCACAAGTTCAAATGGTTGCTTTGTTTTGATGCTTGATCTAGGAAAAGGCCTTCTGTGTGATTTTAACACAACACAAGCTTCACAAGGTATAAGCTCCTTTGATAGTGTCTTTGGTAGTCCAACAACTTTTCCTTCCTTGACCATTGATTGCATGGCTTTGAAATTGGGATGTCCCAATTTCTTATGCCACAAATCCTCCTGAAGAACCTTGGTCTCATAAGCAATATCTGAAATGTTAGCACTCTCCCTAGAATCTAGTTTGTACAACTTTCCAATTCTAGATCCTCTAGCATTAACTTCATTTTCTCTTGAGATTATACACTTGTCAACTTGAAACTTGACATCCAATCCACTATCAAACAACTGCGCTACACTAATGAGATTCTTGGTCAATCTAGGTACATAAAGTACATCATGTAAGCAAAAAGATTTTGATGTTGATGCATGCAGTGGAATACTACCTATTCCTTCAATGCTACACTCTACATCATTAGCAGTATAGATTGATTTTTTTGCACCTAGATATGGCATGAGACTAGTGAAAGAGTTTCTAGAACTAGACATATGGGAACTAGCCCCACTATCTATCCACCAAACTTCTTCATTCTTAAAAGGAAAAGATGAAAAAGTAGACATCATTAATGAATCCTCTCTTTCACTCTCAACACCCTCACACTCATCCTCATTAGTAAGGTTAGCTTACTTAGATTGGTTCTTCTTCTTGAAACAATTTGATGCATAGTGTCCTTTCTTGCCACAGAAAAAACACTTGATTTTTGACAGCTTCTTCTTGCCACTAGATGTTGCAGCTTGTGAGGATTGATCCTCACCACCTTCTTTGGCTTTGTCCTTCTCTACTTGAGAGAGTGTCCTTGTGTCAGGTGCGAGTTGAGCTAACTAGGCGAGTTTTTCGCTTTGTAGGGCTTGCACCTCCGCCCCCAGGCGCATATTTTCTGCTTCATAGATCTGGAGTTGCGCCTAGAGGGGGGCAAGCGGTTGGGACGTTATAGACTGAAGCTCCCGCACCTTTGTGGAGGCATCTGTATGCGCTTTGGAGAGGCTCTGGATATACTAATTGAGGCCATCCTCTTTTTGCTGTAGCTTTGCGATCTCCCGGTGCCCGTCTTGTTCGTGATGTTGAGCAATCATGAGCTCTTGCTACAGTTTTGTGATTTCTGCTCACAGTTGGGTGTTATTCGTTGCCAAGTGGAGTACTCGGCTATCCAATGATGTCCTGGTTGCTACCACGTCCCGGATGAATGTTCCCAAGGCTTGTTATGCCGTTATTAAGTCCGTTGGAGAAGCCGATACATTGGCACTTGCAGGGGCTTGTGTGGTAATGGCCCCGACGACCTCTACAGTGCCGTTGTCATTGTCTTCGATGAGGTTCTCTGATGACCTTTTGTCATCTGGGGTGGTGAGATCTATCCAATCCAGTGATGGAATAAAAATTGTTTGTACAAATGCGTCATCAGGCAACGGTTGGTTGCCCTTGACAACCTTTGGTGGAGAAATAGGAGGTGTGGGAGAAACAGAAGTGGAAACATGGATGGAGACAATTTGTCCAAACGAGAGAATGGGTGGAACAGAGGAGAACTGGAGGGTGGTGTGGAGTATGGAAGGCGAAGATGGGGTGGAAGTGGTCTGGCGTGGCGGTGAAAAGTTGATGACCTGCATCCACGCCAGAGTGTCTGGAGACAATTGGGAATCAACATGATTGAACTGGAGAGGGAGAGCGGTGGGAACAGGAGTAATGGCGGATGTGATAGTAATGAAAGGGGTGGTGGAAGATGGAACAGTAGTGACGGAGGAGATGGGTATGGAAACAGAAGTAGCAGTTGTGGGTGGAACAGAAGGAAGAGGAGCGACAACAGAAACAGGAGGAGGGGGATGTACAGAAGAGATAGTGGCGTTGGTAGATGTTGGAGCTGTTATTGGTGTGGTAGTGGTGGTGCGATTTCTGGTGGTAGGTGGATATGAGGAGGAAGGTGCAATGCCACACATTCTTTTGTTGGCCATCATGTCAGTAACTGCAGGTTGGCTAGATGTGGATGTTGTAGATGGAGGATAGAGGTTAGTAAGTGGCACGATGGATGATAGAAGGCTGGAACGGCAGAAACCGCGCACTTTTGTCTCGAGAAGTGCACAAGCAAATTTACACAGCAGGGGGCCTACTGCGATACGCTCACGTGTGTTGGGTTTGATGGAGATTGTTAGTTCGTGGATGAGGAAGGCATGCCAGTCGTATGGCACAACTGTGGGGCCAGGGAATCCCAAGAAGGACTCCACAATCTGACTCAGCGGCATGGACTAGATTCTGTCCTTGCGAAATGTTGAAACAATCAGAAAGCTGTTCAACAGATGTGCAGCCATCTGAATGACTGGTTCCGTGATAGCCTCTATCAATACCCATTGTTAGTTTGGATCGGAATTTCTAGTGCAGTCTGGACGACGAAAGGTTTTATTAGGGCTTTTGCTTGACAATGAGAGATGGGCTGGTGGTTACCGAACATAATGCCGACAGTGACCTTGTATGTGGTACCCTGGTACAAGAAGTGAAAACGCGACTTTGGCGCATCCCAGGTGGCGTAGGCGTGAAGGGCGAGGCCCATGTTAATGTCAGAGCTGAAAAGCGCCGGGTAAAAGTCCATTGTTTCAAGAAGTGAGCCCACAATCTGGAGCCATGGTTTAATCAGGGCTTCAGAAGACAAGGGCCAAATCTGGGTGGCTGATGATATTTCTCTTTGGATAACCTGCTTGGTGCCAGAGTCGTCAAAAGATGAGGAGACCATGTTAGCAGTGATAGTTAAAGTGCGAAAAAGTAGAAAAAATGATGGAAAAAATAAAAAGTGATGGAAACGAGAAAATTAGTGGATAACAAGAGTTGGATGGTAGTAACATTAGTTCAGAGCGCAGATCTGGGTTCAGAGTATGCAGATGATGGCTTGTATGAAGTTTGGTCGCATTCGAAAAACTTGGAAAATTTGGTCAAAATTTGAGCAGAGCTTCGCTAGGAAAGGTGACAAATGACTCGAATTCAGCCCTTACATAGCGGAATTTAGATGCGTATTAGGTGAAATCCACTTTCCTTCTCTCAGTTCCACCCAAATTCTGGCAGGGACCTTCTTCACAATATTCTAAGACCTCAGAGAAGTCTGCGAGAGTTCAGAAGATGATTTGACTGCCCTGCGAAGGTTCTACGAGGGTTCAGACAGTCTGCGAGGGTCCAATCCTTGCAGGGAGTGAATGCTCGCACAGCTTGCTCCTATGGTTGGATTTTCAAGATTAGACCATGTAGACAAGCTAATTTCACTGCTATGATTCCATTTATGTCCCTTGCAAAGGTTGGTTTGATGATCTTGATGCTCTACGAAGGTTATGAAGATTCTGTTTTTTTGAACCCTTGCATATACTAAGAAATGATGTTTTTTCCATCAGTAACTCTTGCAGAGATTTACATGGATGCATCTAGGTCAAATCTAGTAACTATCCAAGTTTAAAAAGCTATCTCTCAGGAGATCTCCAAAAATCATGAAAAAAGTGCTCTTTTAGAGTGTTTTTTGACGAGATCTTGAGATTCTCTGATTTTTAACTTTTGCAAACTGCTTTATCCATGTTAGATCGAGAGAGAGATGATGACTTATTGCATTACTTGACAAATTTTTTCTTTGGGAAATCTACAAGTTGGCTTCAATGTAGTTGATTTGGATTGCTAGGACTCTAGTGTTTTGTAGCCAAAAACACACCTATGTGTGTAAACTCTATGCTCACTTGCTATGCAAGAAAAAGTAGCATGTCTTCGGCCACCCTTTGGCAATAGTCTAACTAGCCCTAAGTTCCATTTTGTAGCATAAAACTACACTTATGTTTGTAAACTCTATGCTCACTTGCTATGCAACAAAAACTAGCATGTCCTTGGCCACCCGTTGGCTAGTCTAACTAGCCCTAAGTTCCATTTTGAAAGTCTTTATTAATTGGGGCTCAAGGTTGTTAAACTTTGACTTTTAGCTTTTAGGGCTCGTGACTTTTCAAAGAGCTTATTCCTCAATTGGAATGAGGGCACAAGCAGGGCCCAACGATCCATGAATTGTACTAAAATATTTCATCATACATCATGATGTTGGACGAGTGTATTCCTTATCTAGATTGAGGGTAGCAGAGAGCCACTCTTATCCAACAATGTAGAATCCTCAATCCATAATCATGATGGATGATGAAATATTTGAGGAGACGTGGATCGTTGGATGAGGGTGGGGCCCTATTTGCACCCTCTGTGTTTTTGAAAAATAGGTTGTTCCGATGATTTTGAATTGTTGTATGAGGGTGAGGCTCTATCTGCACCCTTATTCTAGATGAGGAATACACCTCCTCCATGACTATTTATCCAAAAAATTTGTCACCTTTTTCATTATGTCTCAAGACAATTGCAGATTTGTCTATATGCTATTTCTCGTGGTTCAAAGAAAAATAAAATCTTGTGTCGTTGTGTGACTTTATAAAGGGTGTTTGTGCAATTTTTTCCACAATATTCCAAACATCATTGACTTGAAGCCAAATCAAAGTCTTGATTATCTCTACCTTCCAAAATAAGAAGCACTAAATTTTATCTAATTTTCATTGAGCATTTGAAATATAGAAAGTTGCAAGTGCACTTTTCAATTCAATGAACATAATTTAAATGGGAGATGGCCGTATTATGCACCGTCAATCCATGATTTTCAAGTTAGTCATTGTGCAACTAGTGATATGAACATGTCTGCAAGATGGCATGATATTTTTGCACCCTTAGATCTTTGGGATCCCGTGAGTGACTATAGCGATGATGTGGAATATGCTCATCCTAATTGGTGGTGTGGAATATGATCCTCCTAGAAAGAGAATTAGATTATCCTAAAACTAGGCTGCTTCTAAAGTTGGAGAATATGCTCATCCTAGGCAGTGGTGTGGAATATGCTCCTCCTAGAAAGAGAATTTGCTGATCCTAAAAGTGGGATGCTTTGAAAGTTGGAGAATATGCTCATCCTAGGTGGTGTGAAATATGCTCACCCTAGAAAGAGAATTGGCTGATCCTACAACTGGGATGCTTTGAAAGTTGGAGAAGCTCAAAGGGTGGGTGCAAGAAAACCAAAAAGTTTGGAAAGAGCATGAAATGAAGGGGGGCACTGCTGTAGATTGAAGGGCAACTCTACCCTTCAAAAAAATATGCTTTGAAGGGTATGAAATAAAGGGGGGTCTTCCAAGAGAAAACAAAAAGGCGTGAGCAGTGCTTACCAAGTAGCGAGTAATTATTTCTTCGAGAATCGAGGCTCGAGAGTGTGTTCGTTGACGTTCGCAGAGACGCCTCTTTAAGTTACTGACGTCTGCTTTTTATGGGTTTTGAACCTTCGTACACAGTCACAGCTTGCATTCCTGACTCGCCCAGCTCCACCATTTCTGTTTTTCCTTCCGAATTACAACCAAATCAATGCCTTTTTCGTGCAGTCAATCACGAATCTCTTCATTTTGTGGCCGTCCTACACTCTACTGCATCATCATAGGTCGGTGCATGCATGCCAGTTTCGCTTGCACACTCAAACTGTATGATCCATATCTTGCAGATTCTTGCTCATCATCAGTCATGCCTAAAGACCCTTTTTCCTAAATTTGATTTGTTTTTGATAAGTTGTTTTCGATCTCAAATCCACATGATCCATTGCTTGTCCAGTGTGGTGGTCTGTGCTGTGGACTGCGGTTGTCCAGCTTCATATTGAGCTCAGAGATTGCTTTTGATTAATTGCTTTGGATAAGTAATTGTTTTTGATGAGTTGGATTAGGTTCTTTATTGACATTATCCATTGCTTATCCAATGTAGTAGTCTGTGCTCCGGCTTCATATAAGCTCAAATATTGCAGCTTTTGATAAGTTAAATTTGGATTTCCTATCTCATATTGAGATCAAAGATTGCTTTTGAATGCCTGATTGGCACTAGCAGTTCCCCTTTCCATAGCTATTTTATTTATTGGAGGTAAAGTGCCGTTGCTATTGCAGTGAATCTTTTAAGACACTTTTGAATTCTTCATCAGAAGTTGGTGATGTATCAAGGCTGAAATATGCCGTTATTTGGTTTGAATCTGTGCTAAGCATCGGTGGTGGCAACTGCCCTCAATTGACAGCTGGAGACATCGGTCGGTTTTGGATTTGGTTTCTGCTGTGGGTTTGTTTTCTCCATGGTTCGTACCTATGAAGTTCATGCCTTAATCCCGCTACCAGCTGTAGCGCGTAGGCGAAGACAATTGATCTGTTTTGACATCTTGAAACAATGATTCTAGGTAGTGTTTAGCAATGATCATTCTGCGAGTGATCATCGCCAGCTGAGATGATCCAATATCACCAATCTAAACTTACAGATGACAGTTTACCACAGATCCTTATGTATAAGCTGTTGAAGTTCAAGCCTGCCAATTGCCGAGACCCTTACTGCTTTTGAATGCCTATGTAGCTGTTGAAGTTGAAGCTGCCAACTGCCAGAGTACCTATCACTACGTGATCGTAATTGAGACGCGTTGCTTACGATTACAGATTTTTGTTTCCACTTATTTACATTGGGTTGTCAAGGTACCGTTTGTCAGCTGGATGATGGTATCATCGTAATTCATATGGAGATTCACTTTCAGAAGACTAATGCGAGAGTAACGAACTGTTTCCAAGTATATATGAATTCAGACTATTGACGATAAGTGCTGAAGCAGTAATCACTGCTATGGGGTGCTTCCCAGTAACGGCTGTGAGAGGCCGGAAAAAGGTGCTGGTTCGTAATCAGACAATGGTCTCTAATCCGCTGAGTTTGTATGACAACAAGCCAGCCGTTCTGCCGAAACCTTTGGAAATAGAGGAAGAAAGGTATGCTCGCACCGTCTCAGCACCTCCAAGCTTGGCAAACACTCTCAGGTCTCCATCGCCAAACTATCAAAACTTCAACAAAGACCTACGTAATTTTTATGCACCTTCTACAGCTAGAATGCCGGGGTTAGATCAGCAAGCGGATCTTGCCTCAAGCAGTAATCCGTCCACCTCGCCCTGTAGGAATTTAAGCTTCTTGACTCGCAACAGTGCGAATCAGCAAGGTGCATCTCCTTGGATCCATTCAGTAACAGATCGCTGGTCTGAAAGTCCTGTCACCTTGAGATCTTTTGGTGGGCTACCACTTCCTCTTCCCCCATCACAGGCCATTGCGCACCCGTTGCCACTTCCAGTACCATGCGATGAATCTACAGGGTCTCCCATATACGAACTTAGAAATATTTCTTCGACTCAAAATTTCGATTCATCTCCTTGCTCAACTTCTTCACAACTAGAAAAAGCATCAGGCCATTCCTTAATCTCTTCCTTGCATCACAAGCTTCGATCAACGCCTCACAAAGTAGTGGACATCCAAGCATCTGCAGTTCCATTTTTGTTCGAGGAGATCGCAAGAGCATGCCAGAACTTTTCTAGCGAAAGCTATATCGGACATTCGGGAGCGGGAAGCGCTTATAAAGCCCGACTGTATGCCAAGGCAAAGGGAGAAACAAAAGCAGTTTGTGTCATCCGTTCTACCAAATCTATGCTTCAGGTAACTCGCCAACATTCTCTTATAGTTCTGTCATTGTCCTTCTCGTTGTTGGCTTCGCTACTTTATGGATTTTCTTGAACAGTTTAGATTTCTATCAGAGACAGTCTAAGGGTGCTCTATATAGCATGTCTTAGCAGCAAAAACATTGCCTCCCTTTTATAGCATACATTATGATCACAGGATCAGGAGCCTGCATGTATGGCTGAAATTAATAGACTTTCTCAATTAAAACATCCAAATGTGTGCAAGCTAGTCGGCTTCTGCTTGGAGGATAACAATAAGCAAAGCAAGGAGAGAATGAAAAGAAATGACCTACTACTTGTGTATGAGCAGCTTCCGTATGGAAGTCTTGACAAATTATTGAGAATAAAGCAACTTGATGGACAAACTTTAGATTGGCCAACGAGGATAAAAGTTGCCGTCGATGCTGCTCAAGGTTTGGCTTCACTGCACGAAGATGTTTCTGGACAGGTTTGAAGTTCTTCCACTTTGGTAGCAAACTGGCAATTCAGAGTTAGAATTGTCCATTGGTCTGCTAGATTTCACGTGTTATGCATAGTCACCTGATCAATTGCTTGGCAGACTCTTCCTCGTTATATGCTGGTGTTACCTGTTTTATTTTCAGATACTACACAAGGATTTTAAACTCTTTCACATACAAGTTGATGAAACGTACAATGCCAAAGTCATGGGATATGGCTTCGTTGAGGCAATGGCATATAACAGAAGTCTGGTAACTGAACTCTCATCCGAAAAGGATATTCCAAACGTTAAACTAGTGTTCAGATACTCAGAAGTTCATCGGATAGAAAGAGCTTAAAACTTTCATGAGTTATTCAAAAATAAATCACATTAAACGCTAACATACGCTCCGAACCTGTGCAGTTTGATAAGTACGGTGCTCCCGAGACAGCTGAGACTGGGCGTATAGTAGCTAAAAGCAATGTTTGGAATTTTGGTGTGGTGTTACTGGAGCTGCTAGCAGGACGAAAAGATGTACAAGAAATATTTCGGGAAGAACAAATGGATCCTGCACGTTTGCAAGAATTTCTTGACAATGATTCATGCAAGCTTATTCGTGGCCTAGATCCACAACTAAAAGATCGCTTTCCTGTAAAAGCTGTAAATGTAGTAGCTGATCTAATACTGAAATGCCTGCAAAACGAAGCTGAGCTTAGACCCAGTATGAAGGAAATTGCGCAAATCTTGACATCTGCACAAGGCTTGACCGAAACTATAACAAATAAAACCAGCCAAAAGTCTGAGACCAGGGAATCTGCTGTCAATGCCAACCCTTCGAGTTTCTCCATATACGGTAATGAAACAGTGCCATTGCCACTGAAAATGATAACCTAGAATTCTGTAACAACGAGCCCATCTAAGCCACATTGGGTTGTGCCACTCATCCTATGGTGATATGGGTCTTTCAAAAATGAACTGCATCTAGCTGGCTGCTGATGGATTACAAACTAGCTAGTAGCTAGTCATTGTAGACAATTTAATCCATGCTCTTTGATAGTATCCTTGGAAATCAGAGCAACTGATCATCTGTGGATTGTGAGCATGTAATACGTCATGTCTTTCTTTTACTTGCACAGATAACTTGTGCTGTTGCTAGCTTGAATTCCTACTAGACTTCAACAATCTGACTTTTCTGAAAAAGCTTCTAACAACGCAAGACAGTGTTGGTATTAGCAATTGTAAGCTTAGGTTAACTGCCGAGTTTCAGGTGAACATGGAAATACCGTTAAGTAAGATCGTGTTTTGAGTTTCTTGATGAACACCCAACCCGGGTTTTTGAGGTCTTGTTGATATGAACTAGTCCAGTTCTTGATGGACACATGCCATACTGAATATATGAAGAGAAGTGATCTGTATCATTATGAGCACCTCAGTTTTTGGCAATTGCTACTCGTGAGATCGTATTGACGTGATTGTTTGCTTCTATTGTGATTGATTGCTATCGCTTGATTGTTATCAATTGCATTCATTTATGAGTACTTTCCCAGGTTATGGGCCCACTTTATAATTAAGGACAGTCATTAGTTACTTCTTGTATTATCACGAGCAGCTGTAGACGAACTAGTGGAAATTGAGAAGAGTGTACAAGGATCTTTGCAGCCATGGAGACATCAATTCAGTTGAATCAAGTCGAATCAAGGGCGATCTACAAGCTCGATGGCGTGAATTACGCGAACTGGAGTTGGAAGATGAAGCTCATACTCGAAGAAATAGGGCTATGGCATAGTTATATAGGGAGCAAGGTCATTGAGCGTGATGAAGAAAGAAGGTGTTGCTGTGAATCCAACGATGGAGAGGAAAGGATACTTGATGATTATTTGTTTATCTTTGGTTGGGATCCTCGCATCTAAGGAGCACAATGGCCTTGGGCCGGTGCATCCTTAGCCACACGTTTTTTTATTTATTACTTTTTATTATTATTTTTTTAAGGCTACTTGTGCGCTATGTGTCTCGGCAGCCAAAACAATATCCCATAAGCATTCTTCTGGGATTCCTTTCCTTAGGAGAGACATATAGTTAAACCTGCCTATATTCTCATAGGCGTATGTGCACGGGCGTGGCTGCTACCGCTCGGCACCCATTTGCACCGCCCTAGCTGCTTGGTGCCCTCTTGGAATCTGCACGACACCCTCCCGCCTGCTTCGGCTCACACCCAAGAGCTCGTTGGGGAGCCTGACCGCCCGTGCCCGTGAAAATCGACCGCCTCCCATTTTTACGGTCCCTGCCCGTCCAGGCATCGGGGCCACATGCCAAACCCCGTGCTCTAAAGTCCCAAGCCTTGACAAAAAAACAATTCACATTCAGGAGATAGTAACATTCTTAAGCAATGAAGTTAAAACACTTACACATTCACGCGCACCGCCCAGTGCCACCTTTTGCGTGGATCATCCACACGTAATTACCGCGTGGAAAACTTTCCACGCGCTATCCACAGACCCAATTCTCTGGATTTATGGTGGATAGTTCGTGGATAACTATCTACATGGTTTCCACGCCATATTCACGCAAAAGTCAAGGGTGGATGTTTTGCAATTTTAATATGATGTCTTGGATTATCCACGCAAAATTATTTGCTTGTGTTAATATCCGGCACCGAACTGCACGATGCCAAAAATCTTTGCGCACTGATCCAAGGCTATATCCACGCGATTTTTTTTTTCTCTCGTGACTTTCTTTGGATGGTGCGTGGATATTTGCATGGATATTTTCATGTTTTGTTCTTGTGTAGGAAGGGCCTTGGTGAATATGTCTGCGACCATTTCAGATGTGGAGCAGTTTTTGAGGATCACTTGTCTTGAGAAAATCTTTTCCCAAATAAAGTGGTACTGGATTTCAATGTGCTTTGACCTGCCATGAAATATGGGATTCAACGACAATGAAATATAGCTTATATTGTCACATAGAATGGTAGTAGGTTGAATTGAGATCTTCTGGTAGATACATATCTTTCCCAATCTAAGTCGGAATAGCCTTAAAAAACCATTGGGTCGATACCATTTCTATCATAGCACAATATTTGACCTATACTTCCTTGAATGTATTTCATCACTCTCTTTAATACTTTCCAATGCAAGATCCTAGGATTAGACATGAATTGACTTAACGTGCTGATAGTGTATGCAAGATTTGGTCTAGTGCACAACATGGCATACATCAAAGATCCTATTAGTGAGTGATAAGGAAACTTCGATAAGTTGAGTGTGTCACTTTCGATGTTGGCACAGAGGTTTGATCCCTGAGTCCATTGGTGTATCAATTGGTTTGCAATCAATCATGTGAAACTTTTCTAGAATATTCTCTAGATACTTCTACTGGCTAAGATAGATCTTCTTATGTAATCTATCTCTCATAATGTGCATTCCTAGCAGTGAATGAATAGCGCCTAAGTCAATTATGTCGAATTCCTTTGACATATCACACTCTTAGTGGCATGCAACAAGAATGTGTTGTTAGACAATGAGTGCATCATCCACATACAGAGCTACAGATCATGCTCTTAGTTGCATGCAACAAGAATGTGTCGTTAGACAATGAGTGCATCATCCACATACAGAGCTATGTAAACTGAATTGACACCTATGTGTTTGGAATAACATTGCAGTCAACAAAATTCAATTGATTCGTTCAAGCCAAGTCCTTGCAGCTTGTTTCAAACCACAAATTGCTTTGTGCAGCTTGCACACTTTGTGCTCTTGGCCTTTGACTTCAAAACCTTTGGGCTAGAAGGCTTATAGATCCTCTTCGACATAGCCATTGCGAAACGTTGTTCTGACATCTATTAGATGCATCTCGAGGTCTTCGATGGCTACAAGTGCAATGAGAGTCATGATTGACTGCATCTTGATAGCAGAACTAAATATTTCTTGGTAATCCGCCCCAATTTTGTGTAGAATGTCACAGATGTTGAGCTGCTGCACAGAAACCCATGTATTATACCAGGCATTACTCTGCACACAGAGTAGTTTTGTAGGTTGAGCAGACAGAAAAACCTAAAGAGGTTGCATCTGGCCCTAGATCAATGACTAATTCAAGGATCAAGAATGTGCAAGAAGAATTTTGAATGAATTAAAACATCAAGGAGGAACCTGCGAGCTTAATCTCCAACACATCCTTCAAGGAAAGTTGATTGATCCTCAATAGCTTGTTCTCTTGCCTACACTCTGTAAAAAATTGTCAACTAGTTTGTTGGATTATAGGCATTTTTGGAGGCCAAAATGAAATCTCAACTTAGAGATAGTTTCATTGGCCGAGATGTAAGAGCCAATCTCCCTCAACACTTCATTGGATACATTCATCTTGATGATATGTAGGGCCATCCTTGCCCTCTTCTTGTACTTTTGAACCTCTTGGAGCACTTGAGGCTCCTCCTCGAGTCCTAGCACAATATCCATCACATATTGGAGTACTAAAATTGACTCCATCCTCACCTTCCAAATGGAATAATTGGAGGTAGTCAATCTCTCACTATGCTTCAGGAGAAAGGACCCCAAGGAAGCCATGAAAACTTGAGAAATTGTCTTGTAATGGATCAAAAAGTGTTGCTTCTCTCTCAATGATGGATTCAATAATGGTGTCCTACCAACTCCAGTTACTTGAGATCTTGCAACAAGGTGCGAGATCAATCTCATTAGCTTCACCAATGTCTCTCAAACTAAATCAAACTCTCATCCAAAGATGAAGCAAGAACAAACTTTGGGCCACCTTCACTCAAGCACGTGTAAAGCACTCAAAACATCCACAAAAGACTCAAATACAATTCATTTGTATGAAACTATGTGGCTATGACCTCAAAATGATGCCTAGATCTCACATAGACATGATTGGCAAGCTTTTTTTTGAGCTTTTGGATGAAACAAGCTAGATGTGAGCCTAAATTGATGTGTCCAACCACGTTGGGTGCCCTATCCACCTCACTATGAAAGCCTATAACTTCATCAAGACACATCCAATTGACATGAAATAAATTGCACTAAAAACTGCACTTCAACAGTTATTGTTCCACTTGATATGAAGCTAAACACTTGGCCTAACTGCTTTGCAAGTAAGTTTCCGGGAAGTCCTAACTAGATGGATGGCAATGCATTACATCTATTTACCAAATGTGATCACGACCTGATTAGCTGTCCTACTGGATACGTGTTAATTGCTTTAGTATAAATAGTTGATTTTCAAAGACTTCTTTAGCTCTAGTTATAGTCTCTAGAAATTTCCTTTCAGAGCTCTATTATAGTATTGCTCTTCGCGCTTATTGCTTATTAGTGGAAGTGCATCAAACAAAGTTTTCAGTTACTCAGAGATAGCTTAGAGTACGCAGTCTCATCCGTTATTGTTTTGTGCTCTCATCATCTAATTTATACATGCTACTTACTGAGTCAATATATCTTTTTATTGCGTTCAGTATTATGTCAAAATGTATGCTCTTCTGTATTTATCTGTAACTAATAAATCTCTTATTTTTTTGTCAGTTTTGTTGAATATATCAACAATATTCAATACATCATTGTTTGGCTATGAAATCACTTTAGAGCTAACGTTTTCAAAGTTGAACACAGTGACCAAAAAAAAGAGAAATGACCTAGACACCCATTTTCTCAAAAAGTTGAAAATTGTTTGAAAATTTGCCAAAATATTGAATGTCAAATTTATAAAAATGAATGAAAAATAAATTTTTTTTTCATTTTGTTATAATTTACGAATATGAAAAAACATAAGCTATTATATATATTTTTTATTTCAAAATTTGTAGGCTATTGCAAAATTTCAAATGTAAACAGATTCTTGATTAATTTTTTTTAACAATAATATCCGATATTCAAACTTTCAAAGTTTATCTTTTCGAGAAACAATTGAAAATATAAGTGATTTGAACAGTTTAAAATTTCTAAAATCAAGTTATTTGTTGATTTTTTTTTTAAAATACGCACATTTAACTTATTTATGAATAATTATGACGACTAAAATATTAATACCTAAAATTGATTTTATTGAAAAATGTATACAAGATACAACTAAAAAATTTGTAAGAAAATATATCACTTAAGATTATCAATCTTGCTCCTCATATTAGTACCACCATTTTTTTTTAATTGGGGGTTTTAAAATGATACTCTCTTAAAACAAAAGGCTCGAAGCACATCTAGATCAACTGAATACAAAGCATAATCTATAATGAGATTTTACATCAACTGAATACAATGCATAATCTATAATGAGATTTGTGTGGAAAACACAAAATCCAAGAGCAAGCAAAAGAAGAGTTTATTGTCAAATTGAGTTTGACGAGAATCTGTTTCCACACCACTAACTTCACATTTTGATTGCAAGAACCTGTGAGAGTTTCTTGGCTGAGAAAGGTGGTCGTTTGAAATCCTACAATGTGGCATATATGTAATAGCTTCCATCTAAGGTGGAAAGAAACTCAAGGATTTGCTAATATCGTGGAAAATTAGTTTGAAAGCTTCCTACGAAGTTGAGAATATTTGAAAAATCAGAGAAATAGGGTAGGCTTTCTAGGTGATGTAAATGCAAGGGTTAGGGTGATCTTAAAATTAAAAGAAACAACACAAGATGGGGTTGTTGGTAGTGCATGTAAGAGGAGATTTATAAACTTTTGCTGCCAGAACTTAGTTCCATGATGTCTTGGAAAGGAAGAAGCAAGCTAGTTTCATGAGCTAAGTTTCTCGTCTTCTGCAAGGTTTAAGTTTTCAGAAGCCTAGACATAAAAGAACGGACAACTGAAAATCGTAAAAGAATTTTATGTCAGTAACACTTGAATCGTGATATTTGTAGGATAAACCATGTTAGGCAAATGAGTGATTCAAGGCATTGCTTTGAATCCCAACTGTAAATGGTCTTGAATGGCTGATTGTGCACATTTTTGCTTCAGGAAGTTTGATCAACCATTCAACACACAGCTCAACACAAGCTCTGACCGCCGCATTGGGGGTTTTGTCACCCATAGCCAAGGCGTCATTCCTATCTGGTGAAATGATCTGATTAAGGTGCCTTTTCCGATAATCATCTTCCTTGTCAATGATGCGATAGGGCTTCTTGAACCCTAAATCATCATTAGTGACCTCCTCCCACAAAGTGCTAAGAAAAAATACGTTCGAAGCCATATATTAGACCAAATATTTTTCCACGACATGCTCTACAAGATCTTGATCTCACCTTCTAGATTCATATGATGGAAGCGAAGGTTATTCAAAATTAAAATGTGCACTCGTACTGAGTGGATGGCTGAACTCAGCTTCTTGAACGAGTAATCAAATTAAGGAGTGCTACTCTATTGTTCACCATCATCCGAAAGAGCTCGTTCGCCTACTGCTCTAAAATCCCCAGGCCCTTCCCAAGCTCCTCCGACTGCTCTCTCAAATTCTCAGCCAATCGCCTCAACTCAAAAGTTTGCTCCTTACAACTCATCTTCAACAACACAGCATTGTCCACCAGGATATTATGGATCTGCTTACAATCCTCGATAAAATGAGCAGCACCTCAACCGCAAGCGCTACCATCATTTGGAGCAGAAACATTAAACTACTTCTTGAGAAAAAAATAACTTCTTGCACTATTCCACGAGCTCCTGCAAGAGCAAAAGTTGCGCTACTATCATTTGAGCACAAAAAAGATAAACTATTTCTTCAGAAAAGCCCGCAGGCGTTGCAATCGCTTGGAAAAAAAATAGCTTTTTGCACTAATTTGCGAGCTCGAGAGAGAGCAAATTTTTTTTCAAAAGTTTTTCACCTATGCTCAGCATAGGTGAATCTTTTCTTTACAAAGAAACTTTAAATTATATAACAAATTTTTTTTCTATAAACAAAAAGATTCTCCTATGTCGAGCATAGCAAAAAATATTTGCTATGCTCGGCATAGCAAATTTTTTGGCAAACTCAAGTATCCAGGCATAGGGATCGAGGCTTGCCCTTAGATAGACAAAGTGTAGGAATGGAACTGGCATAGTTTCTCAAAAATCGATGTTAAAGTTTCTACAGAAGCATGTAGATCTTTTTATGAGTAATAGTCTTTAAAAAAATGACAGGCTTTAAAGAATGTAGATTTTTTAGAATAACTCAAAAGAGATTTCTCGAGCATTGAAGTTTTTTTTTTATGAAATTGTTGTTTTTGGGACTATATTCAAAGCTAAAAATCACATCCATATCAACTCAAATCAAGTTGAATAATATATAATTGTGCTCTATATTTTGAAGTCTTCCCAATGGTTGGTTTGACACTTTCAAAAGTTGATGCCTTTGATGACAAATCCAGAAAGTTAAGATTAAAAAAAAAAAAAAAATCAAAAGTCAAATTAATAAACAATCAAAAAAATATAAATATTTAAATCATAAAATATCAAACAATCAAAAAATCATAAAAAATAAATAAAAAAAATTAAAATCTTCTAAAAATTTGATTTTTTCTAAAGATTTAGAAAAAAAATCAAAATTAAAAACTAAAAAATAAAAAATAACCTAAAATAAATGAATTTGAATACTTATATTAAACATTGAGATAAAAATATAATTCAAAATTAAAGCATAAGAGCACTTTGATAATTCACAAATATTATGGAGTATTTCACAAATATTTTTTTGTAAATTGAAAAAATGTGATATGTGAGAATAGGCAAATTGCAAAAGCTGCAAAAATAACGTACTGTGATGATCCAAATGAAATTCAAATTGAAAGTCTTGTTGCACTTTTAGCTTTAAAAAATAGAGAAGAACATCCATGTTGGATTGCCAAAGTCCTTGAATTCAATCAAGATAGTAATTAGACAAAAGTATTACGTGTCCATTGGTTACGCACCACTTCAACACCAATTTTTTTGAGAAGGTACAAATTTGAAATGTTACAAGTAGATCCGAAGGGCAAGATAAAGTGATTGTCAGATAACCAACCAAGAGTCGATGATTTGAATTTACAAGATGCAGATGTTTTGGCATTTAATTTTTTAGTTAATAATAACCAATCATCTACTAAAGCCAATTATATCCATATTGAGAGAACAACTTGGATTAATGGAACAATCATCATTTTCAACTAGTCAGTAATACAAAAAAGTTGACTTACAACGTTTCTTGTCAACATTGGATGCTGATTTTGAGGAAAATATGCCAGTTGACTCTGATGAGAAAACACGTCTTCAATTTCATCAACTGAAAATGAGAGTGTTCAGAATATGTCAAGTTGTGAATTGAGAGACATCAGTGAAAATTCCTTAGCAAAGGAACTTTGAAAAAAGAATACATAAATAAAATTTAAGTCGGTTTGTATTTTAATGGGATTTGGAGTTTCAAAAATCATATGTTGTCTTAAAATGTTATCTCACTTGTAATTATGATGGTTTTTTAGAAGTTTGCAAAAAAAACTTCGTGTTTTATTGAAAATATGCATTTTTTGGCATTTTTTTAAGAGATAATTTAGGAAATCCCTAAAAAAACCATGATTTTGGCCTAAAACTAGGACCACTAAAAAAAACCAAAAAAGATTACTCTTTTTTAGGTCAAAGTCCCAAAACAAATGTCATCATATTATTGGTTGCTAAAAGATTGAACGTGACTTCTGTCATTATATCTTTGTTCAATATTGATAAGCGTAGTCATGCACTAGGAAAGAAGGCTTATTCCGCTGCGCTGGATAGGTCGCTTACAGTCTTCAACTTGTCGAACCGACTCATTTCAGTTTTCTCTTTGCAACATGGTATTAGAGCGTATTGTTATATCAATCATACATATGTGTCAAACATGTCTAAACAATCCCTAGCACTTGATCTCGACTATCCAATTGACAAAGTCGACCTCCTTGTCTGTCATATCTGCATTTTTGAAAAACAGACTAGGATTCCTTTTAGATGTCATGTGCCAAATATAAGCTAATAACAATTACAATGGAAGTAAAGCTAAGAGCAAGAGAAATACCAAGCATCCAAGATAGCATATCCATAGAAAGCTAGAAACACAAGGATCTGCATAGAATCACAATAGAAATGAAAGAAAGAGTACAAAGCAATGGAAAATGAGCATGAGTTCATGTAAATAAGGCACATGAGACCTAGCAATGGGAAATCCCCATAGCTCACATTCACAAGGAGGAAGCAAGAAGCTCTCACTTGCAAATGAGCCAAAAGATCCACAAATTGATGTCTCTTGCCTAGTTATAGACAATGCTCTCAATTAACTAAAGCCCTTGTTAAGTGTTGTGAAAGTACTGTACTTTAGGACCATAAATGGATCTACAAAAGATCCACAAGAGTGATTGGATGCTTGCTTAACAATCTATCAAAAAACTAGACACAAAAAAGTTGATCTAGATTGGCAATTTGACAAACAACAAGCATTAACAATCAAAAGCATTGATAAACATTGAAATCCGAGCCACACGTGTGTACTACAGGCTTTAGTACGGCCTTCAACCTGAGAAACAAGTAGAAATTGATTTGGTTTCATTTGGATCACAAAAACTCAATGTACATAGTGAACTAGCTTGAGATTGCCAATGAGCTCCAAAAATTTTCTATCTTCTCACTATGGGAGCTTGGAATACATAGCAAATTCGACTTCCTTCTTGAAGTTAGGTGGATTTACAACATGTAATAAGGAAGTTGACTCACCCTTCTTGCCCTAAATGAAACCCTAGCCTAGATCCTAGAGTTATGCTTGGTAGATAGCTAGTTGGTCAAATTTTCACCTTAAACTTAGGTATAGGTCCTATAAAGTAGGGATGACTACCAAATAGACATGATCAACTCTCTTGACTTGACCTAACCTACATCAGGATGGGTTTCCCATGTGGCATCATGGCCTCACATGTGTGGGACCACTTGTGTACACAATTTACACTATTCTACATGGTTTTTGATCAAGCTAGATTTGCCAATTTTTGGCAATTCTTCACACTCCTCCTCAAATTTAGCTTGATCTATTTACAACTCTCTTGATAGATGAATGAAAGCTTTAGAAGTGTCTAAAAAATCCAGCTACAAACAAGGAACTTTTGAGACTCCAATAGAGAATGATGTCCATGAAGGATCTTTCACCACCTCTTAGAGGATCCCCTACAAGATGTTCCATAACTGTGTCTATATACATGTAGCACACTTCAAAACTAAACATCATGCCAAGCCATGGATTCCAAGGCATTTTGTGCACTTGAAGATACATCAATTAAACTATTAAGTGCATACATAATGTTGCCAAAGACAACTTGCCTTGCTTGATCCATATGATTGAGCCTAGATGGCTCCATCTTGATACTCAAGGTTCTTCTTGGAGTCCTCGGGTCTTGTGCTTGATCCTCCAGTTGACTTGACTCCAAAACATCAATGAATTGAATAAGGTGATGATCCAAAAGTGCTTCTTCAAGTTTACAAATCTTCCACTCTTGAAAGATCACATTTCCACCATTGACAAATTCTTTGGTGGAAAACAAGTAGATTCTACAATCTCTACTTAAAGAGCAAAACACTGCCATTATTCCTATCATTGAAATAGGAAATCTTTGGTCCTTACATTAGAATGATCATGCACAAAGCATGTGGACACAAAGATTTCCAAAGCAAATGAGGTTTCATCTTTTATGACTCTATTCAAACTGTTACAAAAATAGTTATCCAATGAAATTGCTTTATCAACAACAAATGTAGATTTCAAAGATTCCATTTCATTGTCTTGTCATACAAAGTAATAAACACCATGAATCTTAAAGGTAAGAAACAAGTCACCTCATGTCTACTACTACTTTCCAAAAAGTATTCAAAGATAGTAGACTCTCCAATGCTCACCACCCTTGCAAGATGCACACTTGAATGGACAATTTGCATGCAATTTGATGACTTGGCCATTGTCATTGAGGACTCCCTTGGAACTCTCATGCTTTGAGGCTGATCCTCAAGATCTTCCTCCTTTTGATGCTCCTCCTCAATGCAAGCAACATCACACTTTGCCAAGATTTCCTCTTGAGTGATCTCCTCCTTTGCCAAGCTTATTCTTTCAAAAGAAACACTAGCTTTCAACTTAAACAATCTTCCATGTTTAAATCCCTTTGCAATGCAAACATCATTCTTCAAGATGAAGCAAACACCATGCTTAAAGTGGACATCCAAACCACTTTCTAAGAGTAGACCAACACTAAGCATATTCTTGGTGATTGATGGTACATGAAGGACATTTTCTAGATCCATGCATTTTGAGGATTCTAGACACAAAGAGATGGTGCCAACACCATCTATCCTACACTCTTCATCATTTGCAGTAAATACAAACTTTTTAGCATCATTGAATGAGTGTAAGGTTGAGAAAAAGTCCTTTTCACAAGACATGTGGGAGCTAGTCCCATTGTCGATCCACCAATTGTCTCTTGAACTGCTATTGCTTGTTGGTGAGGATGTAGATGCCATCAAGAATACATCTACTTCATCCTCCTCCTCCTCCTCCTTTGCAAGGTTTCCTTGTTTGTCCTCCTCCACTTGTGCTCTTAGCCTCTTATAGCATTCAGATGCATAATGCCCCTTCTTTCCACAAAAGAAGCATTTTTGCTTTGACTTGTCCTTTGAACTTGATGCATCATCCTCTTCGTTGGCCTCCTTTGGATGCTTCTTCTTTCCATTGGTCTTCTTTTTGCCCTTGAATGAGAAATTGGCTTTCTCATCACCCTCCTACAAAGACAAGGAACTCATCCTAGATTTTGCATGGAGCATCCTACACTCTTCAGCCACTAATACACTGTGAAGTTTTTCTATAGTTGGCAAAGTGTCTTGGATGGCAAAACTTTGGACCAAATTTGCAAAGTCATCTCCTAGACCATTAAGAACAATTTGTACAAGCTCTCCATCATGAATTTTCTCTCCAATGGAGGCCAACTCCCTATTTAGAGACTTGATTCAGAGTACATAACCCTGTGCACTCTCCTCACTTCTCTTCATGCTTTGCAAAATCTGATTTCTAAGCATAAGGCTAGAAGTGTTGTTAGACTCATAGATTGATTTTAAAGACTCCCAAGCCTCTTTAGCAGTAGTACATGCTGATACTTCTCTCAACAAATCATTGCTCACATTCATCTTCACACAATGAAGTACAAGCCTAGATCTCTTCTTGTATCTAGCTAACTCCTGTGCACCTAGAGGTTCATCTTCATCTTCAATCAAGAACTCATAAAGGTCTTGGAGCACCAAGAGTGACTCCATCCTAACCTTCCAAATAGCATAATTTGTAGAATTCAATCTCTCACTAGCTTCTAGAAGGTATGCTCCAGCAGATTCCATCTTACTAGTGACTTCTACAAACAAGAAATTTGATTGACTTGAAACTCACAAAGGTCTCACACTTGCAGTGTTTCACTCAAATTTGATTTCTAATCCAACAAATGGACTTATAATCACAGTTCTATCACTCCCTCACAAAGCTGGAATGAAGATAAGATGAAGTGAAAACTACTTTCAAACAAATCTTGCCAAAAAATGGATTTGATTGTCTCTAGAAACTCACTAAGCTCTCTCTTTTGTAGTGTTTCACACAAATTAGATCTCTCATCCAACAAATGGACTTATAATCTCAGTTCTAGCACTCCCTCACAAAGTCGGAATGAAGATAAGATGATGTGAAATCTACTTACAATCAAATCTTGCCAAATTTGGCTATTTTTGGATAAAAAAATGACTTAATCTCTTTCTTTCTTCTTGGTGTACTTTCAAGACCTCTTTTTAACCTTGATAGGACTTGAACTCAGCCTAGATTAATTAGATTCCATGAAACAAATGCAAATCTAATCAATGCCAAATGATCTTGATAGATTATCCTAGGATCCCCACCAAAAATTACACCAACAGCTCACAAATTGAATTTTTTTGGATCAATTGAATACCATGCATTAAATGCAGGTTTAGAGGTGCCCACACATGTGGAAAGTACGGATTTGGACCCCTACCAAGTTTGGGATCAAATCTCCTCACCAAAATCAAGATTCTAGCTTGCCCTCTCAATACTAGTTTTTAGCACCAAAACTTGCTAAAAATGGATTTGCATTAGATCAATGGCTTATGCTCTTGTACTTGGCTCTGATACCATGTGAAAGTACTGTACTTTAGGACCATAAATGGATCTACAAAAGATCCACAAGAGTGATTGGATGCTTGCTTAACAATCTATCAAAAAACTAGACACAAAAAAGTTGATCTAGATTGGCAATTTGACAAACAACAAGCATTGACAATCAAAAGCATTGATAAACATTGAAATCCGGCCCACACGTGTGTAATACAGGCTTTAGTACGGACTTCAACCTGAGAAACAAGTAGAAATTGATTTGGTTTCATTTGGATCACAAAAACTCAATGTACATAGTGAGCTCCAAAAATTTTCTATCTTCTCACTATGGGAGCTTGGAATAGCAAATTCGGCTTCCTTCTTGAAGTTAGGTGGATTTCCAGCATGTAATAAGGAAGTTAACTCACCCTTCTTTCCCTAAAATGAAACCCTAGCCTAGATCCTAGAGTTATGCTTGGTAGGTAGCTAGTTGGTCAAATTTTCACCTTAAACTTAGGTGTAGGTCCTATAAAGTAGGGATGACCACCAAATAGACATGACCAACTCTCTTGACTTGACCTAACCTACATTAGGATGGGTTTCCCATGTGGCATCATGGCCTCACATGTGTGGGACCCACTTGTGTACACAATTTACACTATTCTACATGGTTTTTGATCAAGCTAGATTTGCCAATTTTTGGCAATTCTTCACAAGTGTTATTTAGACTACATTGGGCCCTTATTGGCCTATTATTCTTATTAATTACTTTGAAGGGCGGAACCGCCTTGTTCTTCAAGCTAATAGCTCCTTTTGGGCCTACAAAGCTTGCATTGGATATCATCTTGCATGTATAAGCATGGATATACTAAAAGTACATGACACTCCCCCTACTTAGACATTTTTGTCCTAAAAAATGAAGACTCTTGTCTGATCAGCTTGATCGACGCCTTGGTTAAGTAGTCATGACTAAGGATGTGTCATCCAAAAAGAATATTGCCTCGTTACAAATCCAAAGCGGTCGAATTGAATCCATTTTGCTAGATTCAGATGTGATCCTTGTTTCCATGAAGGAAAAATGATGGTCGAAGAAGAGGTTGATGAAGCACCATATTGCTTATTGGCAACCAATCTGTATGGAATGGATAGAGTGTATCACTGCAATATTATCCTTTGTCCGCTTCCTCGATATCATACCAACTTGGATGCTTATCTAATTCCCTTAGATTCTTGGTTTTGTCTTGCATTCGGCCAAAGTTGAACCAGGATTTGATGGTTCGATTGCTCCAAACAATGACTAAACAATCATTGTTGACATTACTCAATAAAAGATTCACCAAGTTAGCATCCATTGAGCAATGCAAACTTCTCCAAAGAAACTAATACAAATTGCTTGCATATTTTAAAGTCAATTTCTGATAGAGTGTTGGTTGACTGAGAGAACATTCCCAATCATTATTCACATCCATACATTATGGATAAGCGCGTGAATTAAATATTGGCAATTGACTTCTAGAGAATTTATAAGAATAAGGTTCTCCAACAAAAGCCACTTGAAGGTCTTGAATAATGGATGCATGAGACATTGAACAATAATCCAGAGTATTGATATGAATTGGATTTCCATGGAATAGTGAAATTTCTTCATTGCGGACAATATCCTTGTTGCTTACCTCAGACTACATTAGATTGTTGTCAAAAATAAAAATATTCTCAAAAGCTGTCAAATCATATTGAACTGGTTCGCAGATTGGATCCTTTAAATAGCCACTCAATTCCAAGCCATGAAATATTGGTGCCATATAGTCCTCACTCTGAAAAATGCCTTGATTGAGTTTCTTTAAGCATAGCAATATTTTCAATTTGACGGCCCATAGTCGCTTGTCCATTGATCAGATTAAGACATTGATGTAGGTCATGTTCCTGACTTTGATGGTTGAAGTGAGACTCAAAAGGATGTTTAAAACATGAAATCTTTTGAAACTAAACAATATTCTAAAAATGGATAACTATTTTATTATTCTGCCAAAAACATGCTTTTTTATGAAATTTTTTTCAAAAACCACAAACTTTTTTCTGCAAACAATATTTAGCAAAAAAATGCCTTGTAAAATGTCAAAAAAATAAAATTTTTAATATTAAAAATATTAAAAATAAGCAAAATATACAGACATTTATGGTATTTTGATAGTCTAAATCGACTTCCATGGTAACTTGTAGAATATATTTGAAGCCAATTATAGTAAATTCACAAATTTTGTTTTGGGTTTAATTGCAACATTTTTGCTCGTACTTTCCCAGGAAAGCATTTGTTGAAACGGTACGCATCCAGTGCACACGTACAATCTTGGTGTCGTCGCTCTAAATGAAGCCAATCACTTTAGCAATCCAAAATGGATGACTTTCGTTATTTTCCGATGCCAAAAGTGCGATGAGACTCATGACCTTTAACTCATTGAAGTTACAAGACCATTTAGCTTTGGCAGTATTTATAGTTTGTCGACTTTTCTAGGACCCAAATAAATCTCACGTTCTTCATTCTGCACAAAGGTCAAGTACTCAGTCTGTTAGACAACAACAAAGGAATCAACTATCATTGTTGAAGTTGAAAATCTAAACGGCCAGCAAAACTCCTCAAACGAGTTTGCATCTCCCAATTCAAGCAAAACTAATTTTTGCTCTTCAAAAAAAATCCACCCATCAATGTCTGTCAAACTCGTCAAAAAATAGATATGTTGCTTGAATGGTCATTTCCAAAAAGTTTAAAGCTGCAAATGGATCAACTGGACAACGACTTAGAATTTGCTTTGCACAGGGACACAGATCATGCTACACAGACAGAAAACACTCTCCACAACAAGCTCACATAGCAACTGTATTTCTCAAAATGAAATTACACTGTACATATAGTTGTTCACTCAGGCAACCCATGCATGACCTAGGTTGCCGTTGGCGGGACGCGTGTCCCCTCGACTTGCCTCGTGGCGAGGCCAACTGATCCTTATCCACTAATAGGACCCACAGTACAGTAGCACATTGATTCTACTTTAATTCTAACTCTCTCCATTAAAGTAGAGTCTACTTTTTATACATTGATATACATAGCTTTAAAGTCAGCAAACTTTAAGTACAGAAAGCTTTGATCTAAACTTATCAAACTTTTTTCCAACAAGTGGCTTAGTGAAAATATCAGCTAGTTGTTCATCTGTGCTACAATGAACAACATAAATTTCACAACTCAGCAATCTCTCACGTATAAAGTGATACTGAATCTCAATGAAACATTGGATTCTCTGCTAGCTGAATGCCACTCTGACTGTCGCTATGTAAAGTCGTGGGATTTTTCTACTTCATGCCAATTTCTTCCAAGATTTGTCTCAACCATATAGCTTCATGTGCTGCACTACACATTGTCTTATACTCTGCTTCTGTGGTGGAAAGAGCAATTGTACTTTACTTCTTACTAGACCAGGAAAAGTAGCTACCACAAAATTGGAATACGTACCCTGTGGTGGACCTACGATCATCAAAGTCACCTCCCCAATCTGCATCCACATAGCCACACAACTCAGGTAAACCATCATGCTTCCTGTAAATCAAGACATACTCTGAAGTGCCTTTCACATAACGCAAAATATGTTTAGCTGCCTACCAGTGTATTTTCGTAGGTGCTGCCATAAACTGACTTACAATGCCAACAACATATCATATATCTAATCTAGTCGTGGTAAGGTAAATCAAGCTCCCTACTAACTGTCTATACAGCATAGCATCAAATGATTGTGACTCATCAAGCTTAGAAATCTTTTTACCTAGTTCAATAGGAGTGTTTACTGGTTTGCAATCCTGCAACCTAAACCTGTGCAGCACAAATCTACATGCAAATGCTGAAAATTTGATATGCAATCTATAAGCCACCACTTAGGCTGAACCAATGATCCAAAAATCGGCCAAATCCAGTATGTGAATTCAAAAATCAGGATTGATCAAGTATATTGACCTATTTAGTTTTTTGATCTACAAAAGCTCCAATCTACAAAAGCAAAAAATCCGATTTTGGTGTAGAATCCTCTCTAGCATGCTCTAGACTTGATATCTTTACCAAATCATTGATAGATCTGATTTCCTCCTTCATAACCTGAAACACAAGCTCTGATACCATGTGAAATATTTCATATCCTTAAGATCCAATCTACTTGAATGATCTTTGGTTAGAAAGAGAAATACACTACCAATCTCACCAATGTAGAAAAATCAGCATCTACACACAAAATGAGATGCAAACACCAATAGAACTTGATCAAACTTGAATGAAATGAAAAAGTACTATTTCTGTCCGTACAAAACCAGCAAGCTACTATATTTCACACGTGTGGATCTAAAAATAACAAATATAGATCATTCTACACATAGAATTGCAACCAATCACCAAGATAGTGCACCAATGGATAGTAGAACCCAAGAGAACCATGTATAAGCATGAAATGAGATAGAGAAGAGAGAAGATAGCTCTCTCCACGAGTTACATCCTTTTATAGCAGATCCAAACCCTATTTGGCCACTTGGCTTTCCCTCCAAAATGCTAACCCTACTAATTTTGGGTCTAGATTCAATGTACCCAACTATTCAAATTGAATCTACTCAAACTCGCATTCTAACTTTCCCACACTTTCAAAAAGTATTTATTCAGATGAAATTTAGACTAATGAACTTTCGAAAGTCAACCTTTAAGTCTAAAACAAGTTTTGGCCTCAATATGCCAAATATGAAAATACTGCAAAATGTGATGAAACTAATTGAATCTTTCACATAGGATACCTTATTGTAAGTCAAATCATTAACCTAGCTTTGGAATGGTACCTTCGGATATGTCCAAAGAGTGCATAGATAGGGTAGAGAAAAAGTAAGAACTAAAAATAGCATTTTTCTCATTGTTTTTGGATCTCGAGGCATTGACCCTAAATAGGGTGGATCAAGTGATTATTCAGGTTAGATGTTAGGGTTAGGTTATGATGAATACATAGAAGCCCTAATATGCTAAGATCCAAGCTCTACATGTATAAATATGTGATGGGATTTCCATCTAATTATGAGCAAAATCGAGATTTTTCTTCTTGACTAGTTTGAGTCTATGATCTGATTGATGAATGCTCCTGGCATATGATTTTTTTATGATGATTGAATGATTTTAAAGTTGCAGGTACAATACACAGGCAGCAACAGGTCGTACTTTCACACGTGTGAAGAGTTTTGGAGCTAATTCATGGAGTTCAAGCCAAGATAAGCTAGGAATCAATGCATTGGTTAGTAATCTAGCTTCTAGGTCTTGTTTGGATCTTAAGTAGGTGCTTTCTCCATCATTTCTAGGATAAAATGGGATTATTTTGCTGCATTTTTATCATGGTATCAGAGCCATTCCAAGAAATGAGCTTCACTTCATGCTAGAATCATAGATTTTGATGCAATTCAAGCATTGATTGCTATCTAGACATAATCTATGAGTAGTACCTTCAATTCTTGATCAATTTGAGTGAAGAGAGATCTAATGGTTTTTTATTTACAGGCTTTTTAGCTTCAAAATCTGATTTGTGGTCATCTCTTATCAATTGGATCAAAATAGCAAGTATTTTGCACTTTCATCATATTGATGCTACTCGATTTGTAGAGTCTATCACATGGAATAGTTTGCAATCAATCAAAAGGAAGGAAGATCCTTATCTTTGCTACTATAGTAGGTCATTCTTAGACTTATTGATATCTTAGGAATTCAATTTTGGGGTCATCCCAAAGACTTTGATAAGTGCTCATGAAGGAATGCAATTCTAGTCAAGATTGTGTTCAATTTTTGCATGATGATTCAACCTGATCTTGTAGGAATGATTTGAAGAGGCATTTATGTGCATATGATTCCTTTTGGTTCAGGTTAGGTGAATCTTATATCCTTGAGAAGTCAAGATTAAGGAGGAGGCAACTCTAGATCCATTTTTTTTGCAAATTCAAGCTAGTTTCCATTCTTGTTGATATTCATGGATTTGATTTGGCTTGAGATCAGGTAGGATATTATTCAGAGGTCAATTTTTGAGCTTTCTCAAGTCCCTAGGTAGTGGGATAGCTAGTATTTCAATCATTTCTATTTTGCATCTATTCTTGTGATCAAGAACTTGTTTAAAGATAGATGGCTTCAATCAATGCATATCTTTTGGATTCACATGATAGATTGAATGCTTCTAATTATTCAATTTGGAAGCTAAGAATGGAATCAATTCCTATCTTACAAGATCTAATGGATATAGTGAGTGGTGAAGAGGATGAGCCCATTCACCCTCAAGAAGCAAAATTCAAAAGGAGGTGCAAGGTTGCTCTCCATTGTATAAAAATGAATGTAGCTACTGAGCTTCTTAAGGAGGTAGGTGCTTGCACCTCGACTCAAGAAGCATGGGAAACTCTTCAAAAGATATATGAATCCAAGTATACTTCAAGATTGCTATCCTTGAAGAATCAAATCCTTCAATGTTTTCAAGCTAATGGAGATAGTGGACATTCATATGTGTTGAGAGTTAAGGACTTAAACAAGGATCTTGCTTACATAGGAGATTCCATTAAGGAGAGTGAACTTGTTCAACTAATCTTGAATGGCTTGAGTGTGGATTTTGCTAACCTAGTGCAAGGCTATGCAATTATGCCATGTAGCTCTATTGAAGGCAAAACACCCTTTGAAGGCTTGTATGGGAGGAAGCCAAATATCAAGAACTTAAAGGTGTTTGGATACATTTGCTATGTGCATACACCTTTAAAGAAAAGGACCAAGGAAGATCCATCATCAATCAAAGGTATTATGCTCAGGTATGGCAAAGCAAGCAAGGGATATAAGGTATACATTCCATCTTCCAAAAAGTTTGTGGTTTCTAGGGATATCATTTTTGATGAGGATAATATGCATAAACTTGTTGATGGCTCAATAAAATCACCTATCAAGAGGGAGGTGGCCGAGGATCAAGATGTCATAAATCTTGAGAAGGAACTAGAGCCAAGTGAACCAATCACTCCAAGAAGATCATCAAGGGTAAGAATGGAGCCATTGAGGCTCACATACCAAGACAAGAGGAAGCAAGCTGAGGGTAATCCATCTTCATCCTTTGCACTCATTTCACGTTTGAAGAACCTTCATGTGTAGAAGATGCATTGAGTTCAAAGGAATGGTTTCAAGCTATGGTAGATGAATATAATGCTTTGATGGAGAATGGCACATGGATCCTTGTTGATAGACTCTTAAGAATGTGATTGGATGTAAATGGGTTTTTAAGCTAAAACTCAATATGGATGGAAATGTAAGCAAACACAAGGAAATGCTAGCTGCCAAAGGATATGCTCGAGCAAAGGGCATAGATTTTGAAGAAACTTTTGCAGCCCTAGCCAAGATGGTCACAATAAGGTTACTTCTTGCACTTGCTTCACATTTCGGTTGGATGCTCTTTCAAATGGACGTTTCTAATGCATTCTTAAATGGTTATTTGGAAGAAGACATTTTCATGGAGCAGCCCCAAGGCTTCATCAAGCTCGGGATGGAAGGTAAAGTATGTCATCTTCAAAGGAGCTTATATGGTTTGAAGCAAGCATCAAGATCTTGGAATTCAAGACTTCATGATTTCTTAGTTTCTATTGAATTCACTCAAAATGAATATGATCCAACTTTGTACATAATGTATGATGTAAATGGCATTGTAATTCTATTGATTTATCTAGATGACATCATCCTTAGTGGTGATAACATTGATGGTATTGAGAAAACCAAGAAAATTCTATCACGAGAATTTAAGATGGTAGATCTTGGTCAACTTCACTTTATATTGGGCATAGAAGTACTTAGAGGTTCAGATTTGATCTTCATTAGTCAAACTAAGTATGCTCAAAGTTTTCTCAATAGATTCAAGATGCAAGATTGCAAGCATGTAGAAACACCAATGGAGCAAGATGTAAAAGTGCTCAATAAAAGTGAGGACGCATCCTTTATGGACATCACTCTTTATAGGCAACTTATAGGCTCCTTAATGTGGATCACCATAACTAAGCCTTATATATGTTTTAGTGTGTGTAGGCTAAGTCAATATATGCAAGATCCATTAGTGATACATTGAAAAAATGCTAAAAGGATCTTGAGATACATCTCGAGTACTCTAGATCATGGAATTCTCTAAAGAGGAGATGTCATTGATTTGCATGCCTTTATTGACTCGGATTTTGCAGGTGACAAAAAGGAATAGGAAGTCCACAAGAGCCTATGCAACATTCATTGGTGGAGGAGTAGTTTCTTGGTTGTCAAAGAAACAAAAAACCATTTCACTTTCTTCAACCGAAGCCGAGTATAAAGCTCTCACCACTACAACAAAGGAGCTATTATGGATCAAGAGGCTACTTATGGAGGTGAAAGTCATGAGTTTAGATGTTGTTCCAACTCTCTTCAATGACAACATTTCAGCCCAACACCTTGCAACCAATCTAATCTTCCATGCAAGGTCAAAACATATTGAGATCTCTCATCATTTTGTGAGAGAGAAGGTGCAATCAAACGAGATATCTTTGGAGCATGTGGCAAGTAGTGAATGTATTGCTGATATCCTCACTAAACCACTTCAAAGAGCTGCATTTGAGAAGTTAAGATTAGCCCTATGGTTGATAAGCAAGTTTATGCTATTTTCAAATTAGTTGTGAGGAGGAGTCTTAAATTTACAGAAGCTAGTTTGCACAATTACCACTTGTAAATGACTTTGAGGCCATGTTGTGGGATGTCACACGTGCCAAAAGAATAGGATACCTTATTCTAAGTCAAATCATTAACCTAGCTTTGGAATGGTACTTTTGGGATATGTCCAAAGAGTGCATAGATAGGGTAGAGAAAAAGTAAGAGCTAAAAATAACATTTTTCTCATTGTTTTTGGATCTCGAGGCATTGACTCTAAATAGGGTGGATCAAGTGGATATTTAGGTTAGATGTTAGGGTTATGTTATGATGAATACATTGAAGCCCTAATATGCTCAGATCTGAGCTCTACATGTATAAATATGTGATGGGATTTCCATCTAATTATGAGCAAAATCGAGATTTTCCTTCTTGACTAGTTTGAGTCTATGATTTGATTGATGAATGCTATTGGCATATGATTCTTTTGTGATGATTGAATGAGTTTGGAGTTGTAGGTACAATACACAGGCAGCATCAAGCCGTACTTTCACACATGTGAAGAGTTTTGGAGCTAATTCATGGAGTTCAAGCCAATATAAGCTAGGAATCAATGCATTGATTAGTAATCTAGCTTCTAGATATTGTTTGGATCTTAAGTAGGTGCTTCTCCATCATTTCTAGGATCAAATGGGATTATTTTTCTGCATTTTTATCAGTTTGCATCTTAATCTTAGTGTAGATGCTGATTTTTCTACATTGGCAAGATTGGTGAGTTGTTTGTTTTTGTAACCAAAGATCGATTGTAGATTTGGATCTTAATTGATCTCAAATCCTTACAGCTTCCATCTCCACATCTAATAGCACTGATACCATTATATCCGCCATAGAGAGGTTGCACACGCAAAGCAATGAGCAGATTAAAATGCTCACCACTGACCTTACCACGGTTGTTGATCAGAAGCTGAAGGGCTTGCAACCAGGACCTACCCACACCTATCCAAGGAGAGAATCCACGTGGTGTTCAGTAGATATTTCATGAATTATGCATCATTGCTTCTCTCGCTCACATGACACACTTCTCTTTAGGCTTAATTATAGAAGAGCTAAATAATTATTTTGGTTTTAGTGACAAAAAGAGCAAACAAACTTTGTAGAAGTCAACAAATGAAAATTGGCCAATTCGATCCTTACTCAAACAAACTCATGTGCTTTCTCATTTATGAAGGTAAGTAAAAGAAGTGATTCTTTTGTAGTGAATATCAATTTGTAGATTGTGAACCATCTTTAGCCCCTCTTGGGTATTGGCCAACATTGCATTGCAACGGGGAGAGAGGCGCCGTAGGAACTAGAGGTTGAAATCTCGCCTGCTCATGCATTCAAAATCTTAAGGCATTCTCACACAAATATGTTGATGGTGGACAACAACTTTTTTGTTTTTGAAATATCTCATATACAAGATATCTTCAAGACTTTTTCCACATGTCAGTTCTGTGAAGAATTGAAAAAGATTATCTATGTTAGATATAGGGGTCTTATGTTTTTTACATCAAGCATCTAGGTGTAGGATGTTGATAGGAATAAATTTGGCATAGATGACAAATTATGCATTTACACTTGTAATGCCACTATTGAGCCAAAATAGAGTAAGAGGCTAAACACTTGCTAATTAGAGTGTAGACAACTGTAAAGTTTTTGTTTGATGAATTCCAAGAGGTCCAATAGGATATAGAGGTGGAACCTTGTGAGGTCCAATAGGAAATTGAGGTGTGCTTGAATATAGTCCAATAGAATTAAGAGGTGCATAGATCAATGATCCAATAGGATCAAGAGGTGACAAAATGTGGTCCAATCATAGTTAAGCATAGTGGTAGCTCGTGGACCTACTAGTATCATTGTACTCCTCATTTTGAAATCAATTGATTTGGTGATTTCATGGATTTTGTGAGTTTTTGGATTTCTAGCTTTCTCTCTCTACTCGAGAGCTCTTGATGCATTTTCTCTCTCTACCCAAGGAGAGCAGCTTGTTTTTACTTAGATTATTTTTTGAATACTTCCCACACGTGTGAGTGAGAGCTGGAAGTGATTGAATGCATGTAGTAGTGTGTTTTTGCCATAGGATTCAAGATTGATCTTGAATCTCAATCTAGTCTTGATCTTGGTGCATCTACACACCTTAGGAGATCACAAGTACATGTAGTGGACAGTCCACACGTGTGAAAATCAACATGGTATCAGAGCCTACCTAAGGTTACCATGCATTTTGATCCATCTAAGTGAAAAATTTTCATCAATCTTGAGCTAGAAATTGTCAGGCCCATTTTCCTAGCTATCTTGTTCAATCTTGGATCAAAAGCGATCAAAAGGACATTGATTGGGTCTGACCTGGTACTGTACGGAATCAGGTGCTCAGACACGTGTGAGGAACATCCAATTTCAGTTTGGAAGTTCTCTCTCATGTTTGATCCATTTATCTTGCTTGATAGCTTGTTTTGAAGCTATTTTTGTCTAGTTTTTTGTTGGGTTGAGCCAATCAAAAGTTATAAGCTTTTGAAGAGGGTTAGGTAGGGCACCTAGACCTGGGTGGACACATTTGGTTTGGTCAAGAGATTGCTTGGTTGATCCAAAATCACAGTTGTATGCTTGCCAATCTCATCTATATGTGATCTAGGCACTGTTTTGAGATCTTAGCCATTTTGTTTCATGCAATATCATTGTATTTGAGTCAAATTTGGTTTCTTAGTGTATTTCACACGTGCTAAGAGTGTTGGATCCTAACTTTGCCTATACTCCATCGTTTGATGTGAAATAGATCTTGTTTTAGAGTGATTTGTGTAGCTAGTGAGAATCAATTCACAAATTGTTGTAAGATCTTCATAGGAGGAGATAGTACTCAATTATTGGATCCTATTGAAAGTGTGTAACAACATTTATTGTTCATCATCTGAGTTTTCTTCACTTCAAATGTCTTCAATGGGTTCATCCTTGTTGGAACCAAGTGAAAGATTGACCACTTCAAATTATTCAATTTGGAAAATGAGGATGGAGTCCATCTTGATCCTTCAAGACGTGATGGACATAGTTCTTGGCCTTGAAGAAGAACCACAAGTTCTTCAAGAGGTTCAAAAATACAAAAAGAGAGCTAGGATGGCTCTCCACTACATTAAGATGAATGTCTCTTATGAGATATTGAGGGAGATAGGTACTTGTACAACAACCAAAGAAGCTTGGGATTGTCTCAAGACTATCTATGAGGCTAAGAATACCTCTAGGCTTCTCACTCTTAGGAATCAAATCTTTCAAAGTAGCCAAAAGAGTGATGAGAGTGCATCTAGTTATGTTTTGAGAGTAAAAGATATTCATAGAGAGCTTGCTTGTATTGGTGATTCCATCAATCAAAATGAGCTAGTTCAAGTCATTCTCAATGGCTTGAGAAGTGAATTTGATAATCTTGTCCAATCCTATGCCATTAAGGAGGAGCTACCAAGTTTGGAGGCTCTCCAAAGTGTGCTGATTTCAGAAGAATCAAGACAAGAGTATAAGCTCTTGAGGATGGACAAGCTTTCTCTCACTCATAATGATGGCAAAGCTCTCTTTGCCAAGGATAAGCACAAAGAGAGGAGCAAGAACCAACATCAACAATCCTCAAGCAAGGACAAAGTCAAATCCAAAGACAAAGATGAGGAGGAAGATGATTCCTCTAATGCTTCATCATCCAAGCTCAAGAAGAAGAAGAAGATCAAGTGCTTTTATTGTGGCAAGAAAGGTCATTATGCCACCAATTGCTTCAAAAAGAAGAATCAACTCAAGCAAGCCAATATTACCAATGAGAAGGAAGACACTATTGCAAGTGATGGAGAGGGATCTCTTATGGTCTCTAGTTTCTCATCTACTCCTTTCAAGAAGGACGACCTATGGTATATTGATAGTGGAGCCTCTTCACATATGTGTAGCTCCAAGGACTCTTTCTCTTCTATTGCACCTTATGATGGAGTGAAGAAATCAATATACACTGCAAATGATTTTGAATGTCCTATTGAAGGCATAGGGAACATTCCCTTGAAGCTTGCATCCTCTAAAGTTCTTTCTCTCTCTAGAGCTCTTTATGTACCTAAGCTTACCAAGAATCTTATTAGTGTTGGCCAATTGCTTGATAATGGCCTTGATGTAAAATTCAATGTTGATACTTGCACTATCAAGAAGAATGATGAGATACTTGCATTAGGATCTAGATTTGGTGGCATCTATAAACCAGATCCAAATGAGTATGTGAATGCTTGTAATGTTGCTCTTGTGAACAAGCTCTCTATGGAGGAATTATGGCATAGGAGGTTGGGACATCCCAACTACAAATCCATGCTCTCTATGATCAAAGAATCCAAAGCTATTGGCTTGCCAAAGTCATTCTCCAAGAAGATCAAGCCTTGTGAGGCTTGTGCTATTGCTAAATCTCACAAAAAGCCATTTACAAGATCTTCTATCAAAAGCAAGCATCCTTTGGAGTTAATCCACTCGGATGTGCATTTCTCATCAACTACAAGCAAGGGAGGAGCCACTTGTTTTGTTACTTTCATTGATGATTACACAAGATTCACTTGGATATATCTTCTTGCTTCAAAATCTATGGTGTTTGATCATTTCCTTATTTTCAAAGCCTATGTAGAGAAGCAATTCTCATTCAAGATTAAAGCTCTTAGAAGTGATGGAGGTGGTGAATATATCTCCAATAAATTTCAAGACTTTTGTGAGCTTGAAGTCATTAAAAGAGAGTTTTCTTGTGCCTACTCTCCATCTCAAAATGGAGTGGCCGAGAGAAAGAATAGATCTCTATGTGAATGTGCAAAATCTATGAGAATTGAGGCATCTTTGCCCAAAGATTTTTGGGGAGAAGCCATTAATTGTGCAAATTATCTTTGCAATAGGCTCCCACATATAGCTCTTGGAGGAAAGTCACCATATGAAATCTTATTTTTGAAGAAGCCTAAGGTTGATCACCTTAGAGTTCTTGGATGCTTATGCTTTGTCCATATTCCCTTGGAAACAAGGAAGAAGGAAGATCCTAGTGCATGCAAAGGGATCATGGTTGGATACTCATCCACCAAGAAGGCCTATAGAGTCTTTATACTCTCTACTTCTCAAGTTATTGAAAGTAGAGATGTTGTCTTTCATGAAGATCAACACTCATCATTTGAAGAGGCCGAGATCAAGAAATCTATGGATGCATCATCAATTATTGATTTTGAAGACAATCATGATGTGATGGGGTCGAGATTTGAAGAAGACTCTCCTCGGATTTTTTCACCAAGAAGATCCATGAGAGATAGATCCGAGCCTAAGAGGCTCTCATATGTTGACAAAGGCAAACAATTGTATCTTGATTCCACTAATTATGTTTTTTATGTCTCTCATGAAGAGCCAAAGAATGTACAAGAGGCACTCAATACCAAGGAGTGGTATGATGCCATGAAGCAAGAGTATGATGCATTGATCACCAACAATACTTGGGAGCTTGTGGATCCTCCTTCCAACAAGCATGTGATTGGTTGCAAGTGGGTATTTCGGATCAAGTTCAACCATGATGGCACCATCAACAAGCATAAAGCAAGATTATGTGCCAAAGGATTTGCTCAAATCCATGGTCTTGATTATGAGGAGACCTTTGCACCCGTTGCAAAGATGGTGACAATAAGAATTCTTATTTCTCTTGCTTGTTTTTTCAAGTGGAAGGTGTTACAATTAGATGTATCCAATGCTTTTCTAAATGGTTATCTTGAGGAGGAGATCTATATGGAACAACCTCAAGGATTCATCAAGGATGAGTCCAAAGTGTGCTTGCTCTTCAAAAGTCTTTATGGACTCAAGCAAGCACCAAGATCATGGTATTCAAGACTTAACTCTTTTCTTATCTCACTAGGATTTACTCTTAGTGACTATGATCCTTCCATGTATCTAAAGTTTGTTGATAGCAATATTGTCATTCTTCTAATTTATGTTGATGACATTATTCTTTGTGGAAGTTGTCTCAAGCTAGTTGATGAAACCAAGCTAGCACTTGGATGTGAGTTTAAAATGCAAGATCTAGGAGAGATACATTACATCCTAGGCCTAGAAATTGATTTTTTATGAAAATCATGTCTTTATATGCCAATCTAGATATGCTCACTCTATGTTGAAAAAATTCCATATGGAAAATTCTAAGAGCATAGATACTCCAATGGAGCAAATTGTAAAAGATCCTAATAAAGGTGATGAAAGATCCTTTGAGGACATCACACTTTTTAGGAGTCTTGTAGGCTCCTTGATTTGGCTTACCATTACAAGGCCCGATCTTAGTTTTTGTGTGCACAAATTGAGTCAATTTATGCAAGAACCTAAGATCCATCATTGGAAGATGGCCAAGAGGATTTTAAGATATGTATCTTCATCTTGTGATTATGGTCTACTCTATAAAAGTGAAGATCTATCCATTATTGGCTACTCGGATTCGGACTTTGCAAAGTGACAAAATGGATCGAAAGTCTATTAGTGCATACACTATCTTTCTTGGAGGCAATCTAATATCTTGGCTTTCCAAAAAGCAAGATACTATATCTCTCTCTTCATGTGAGGCCGAGTACAAAGCACTCACTACAACTACCAAAGAAGTGCTTTGGATCAAGAGGTTATTAATGGAACTTAAGTGCATCAAGGAGGATGATCTACCAATGATCAAGTGTGATAACATCTCGGCCCAAGCTCTTGCCAATAATCCCATATTTCATGCAAGAAGCAAGCACATAGAAGTGGCACACCATTTTGTGAGAGAAAAGCTTATTGGAGGAGAAATCTATTTGGAGCATGTCAACTCGTCCTCTTGTATTGCCGATCTACTCACCAAGCCTTTGAGCAAAAGTGCTTTCATCAAGCATAGATCTAATCTTGGAGTTATATCAAGATCAATGCTCAAATCTTCATAGATAATTTTTTAGGAGGAGTGTGAAGAATTGAAAAAGATTATCTATGTTAGATATAGGGGTCTTATGTTTTTTACATCAAGCATCTAGGTGTAGGATGTTGATAGGAATAAATTTGGCATAGATGGCAAATTATGCATTTCCACTTGTAATGCCACTATTGAGCCAAAATAGAGTAAGAGGCTAAACACTTGCTAATTAGAGTGTAGACAAGTGTAAAGTTCTTGTTTGATGAATTCCAAGAGGTCCAATAGGATATAGAGGTGGAACCTTGTGAGGTCCAATAGGAAATTGAGGTGTGCTTGAATATAGTCCAATAGAATTAAGAGGTGCATAGATCAATGATCCAATAGGATCAAGAGGTGAAAAAATGTGGTCCAATCATAGTTAAGCATAGTGGTAGCTCGTGGACCTACTAGTATCATTGTACTCCTCATTTTGAAATCAATTGATTTGGTGATTTCATGGATTTTGTGAGTTTTTGGATTTCTAGCTTTCTCTCTCTACCCGAGAGCTCTTGATGCATTTTCTCTCTCTACCAGAGGAGAGCAGCTTGTTTTTACTTAGATTATTTTTTGAATACTTCCCACACGTGTGAGTGAGAGTTGGAAGTGATTGAATGCATGTAGTAGTGTGTTTTTGCCATAGGATTCAAGATTGATCTTGAATCTCAATCTAGTCTTGATCTTGGTGCATCTACACACCTTAGGAGATCACAAGTACATGTAGTGGACAGTCCACACGTGTGAAAATCAACAAGTTCTTGAACATTCCGGCCACATGGATCAATGTCATTTAGATAGGGGCTGGCTTTTGCCTTCTTCAATGCTTTATTGGCATGCAAAATACAGCTATATCAAGGTGGTAATTACCATTTGGTTGTGGGTTATTGTGATGAGATGCCTTGATTTGTTATTGGAAAAAAATTTCTTTACATCCAGCCTTCACCAATGCAAGGACTCAACATCAAAAGCTCCTCTCATATATGCTCACAACTCTTGGTATTGATGTATATTTTTTGAAGCTACAAACGATGATAGATTGGAGGTTGATATTGTCCTGCCCACCTGCCAAAAGCAAAAGAATAGTTCCTCACATACAAGTATCTATAGATCTGATGGCCTTTGTGGGTAGTAAAATTATCGCAAGTTCTAAATTGATCCAGCAAGTGATACTAGCAGTGAGAAAACACTGTCAGTTATGCTCAAAAAGCTAGAGAGTTACCTAGGAAAGATTCCTTCTTGAGGCAGCTGAAGTTCCTCAATTCCAATGGGCTGAAAGACCAAGTCTATTTTATCTTCTGTAACCTCAGCCAAGCTAGCTGGTTTCCACTGCAAAACATGTGTGAACTTCATGATTTGAGCTCTTGTTGTTTTTGTATGCAAGCATATCCCATTCTGGTTTTGATAATTGCTCAACTTAAAAAGGACTTGCACAAATCCATTAAAGAGATTGTGCACTAAGCTTCAAACTGACAAATGAGGAAAACAAGATTATTTGGCATTGAGTTTCCCTTACTTTTGGTGCTTTGTCTTTGTCAATTACAATAGCTCTTATACCCTGCAAACAATCAAGATGGATAAATCGGGATAGAATATCAAACAAGTTCTAGAGCAAGCTTAACAAAGACAATTTGTAGATTAAGTGCTAAGTAAGTGCTCAACTATAGCTTACCTCGAGAAAATCAGTTGATATGGTGCTTTCGACGGCATGCCAACTTATACGAAACTCTTGCTTTGTGCATTCAAGCAATGTCTTGCTCCTTCCATCACGAATCTGCATGCCAGAAAGAGAACTCTTGTTACAATTGAAGCTAGAAGAGAGGCTTTGTAAGTTTGACTCTTTAATGCATATGAAAGGAATGAATCAATATGCATTATAAAAGGAGTCGTGTAGAATGTCATCTGCTTGACTACTTCCATTGCGTAATGAACACAGTGGCATTTTTTTTTTTCCTGATGACAAATATAAAACATAATCCTCATCTAAAACCAGAATTATCCTGATTTTTTTTTCTTCTATCATGTTGTTATTAGTTTCTGCACATTTTGTTTTTGAAGGAGTCTAAAAAATTGGCAGAAAAAGGCACAAGTATTCATTATGTACATAGAAAATTTATTGTGTACAAAGTCATCAATGATGGTCATAATTGTACCTTTGTTCAGGGTTCATATAGTGGTTGAAAAGATAATCTAAAAACATCATATTTGTAGCTTATGTGCTACAACAAGGAAGTGCAAACCTCATAAATTATGTGAAGTCAAACCATTAAGCTGGTTTATAAAATCATATAATGAAACTTGTATGTCTTATCCGGAAGCGAAAATGATCCACAAAATAGCAATGTGAAAAAATGAACATATGAAAGCAGCTCTCACTGTACTCTAGTGGAAGTCTGTTATTTCTATAATTTAATATAGATCTTGACCAACTTGAAAGTACCAAGTGCAGCAATAGTGCCAAGAATTGCAAAAAGAAGTAACCATGAAGTTCGATAAGCTATACGAGGCTCAAATGGAAGATATTTTGATATTATCAGAAATTCTTGATCCATCTCTAAATGACATGATATCAAGTTAGCGAAGAAAAACATCATGCATACATATCCTTGTTAGCTGCAACCACGATACATATTCTGAGACAAAACGTTTATCCACATAAGTGTTGCATCATCAAGAATGTAACTTCTGGTAGTGACCATGTAATAGAACAGGGAAAAAAACTAAAAAAAATACTAGTTTCAATACTTTGCAGTCTCCTATGTTTTATTTAACAAGGTGTATAGAAATCACCCTTGGATCTTTTACATATGAATGCCTTTTATGGAGAGAGAGAAAGAAAGAAAACAATTTCCTTAGTGTTCTTAAGATACCCAAAGTTGTGTAAGACAACTGAGTTCATTTCAATTGTGCATGAAAAAACTGTAGGAGTTAGAATATTTCTTGTAACTAAAGATAGATTACTCATTATTATACAATATCCATTGTTATAGCATACTTATGAAGGTTTGGAGAGAGAGAGAGAGAGAGAGAGAGAGAGAGAGAGAGAGAGAGAGAGAGAGAGAGAGAGAGAGAGAGAGAGAGAGAGAGAGAGAGAGAGAGAGAGAGAGAGAGAGAGAGAGAGAGAGAGAGAGAGAGAGAGAGAGAGAGAGAGAGAGAGAGAGAGAGAGAGAGAGAGAGAGAGAGAGAGAGAGAGAGAGAGAGAGAGAGAGAGAGAGAGAGAGAGAGAGAGAGAGAGAGAGAGAGAGAGAGAGAGAGAGAGAGAGAGAGAGAGAGAGAGAGAGAGACTGAGCGCAATGTCTGCTTTAAGCCCGTCGGAGATGATTTTATAAGAGATGTATATACACGTTCCAGCCATTGGGATCCTGCCTTGTCCTTCTCTGCAACCTGCACATGTAAATCATACTATAAACAACATTTCTTTGAGAGATGAACATTTGTTTTCCTGCATAAAAGATAAGTTAGCAAACATTGAGCTTTCATCAACCTTCAAAAAACTAACCCACATGTCACCTACTAGGAAATATATTCTAGAATTTTAATCTTTTGAAAAATGTATTTCTATAGATGTGACATTTTGAATTTACTGACAAAATCCCTCTTAGATATAGCACACAGTAACCACTACACACAAAGTGCCATAGAGTGCAGAAAGAATCTCTAATTTAACTCCTCAATCTAATCGTTTGTGAAGTCTATCATAGGCTTGTGTTGTGGCCATTGTGACAAAGGGGTTGCAGGTCTACCGTTCTTTCCACCCTAGTGGGCTCTGGCAAAGTGTTTCTTGATGCATGAATATTTCCTGATTAAACACTATAGGAGGACGGCAGTTTTGTATCTCCATGTAATGGTGAGAGTCAGCTTTCACAAATTATGGGTTGGGTAGATCATTGTGAAGCTGGGCCAGCATTGTGAAAGTTAAAAGTTATACACTTTCATGCTTAGAAATTTTCCTTTGATGCACCAGCTTTAAACTTGTGTTGACACTTTATCTTGCTTCTCCTTTCCATTACCTGGATGTTTAGTGGATTTGAAATTTTGTACTTATTCAAAATTTTGACAAGATAATACAGGCAAATTGATGGGAAAACTTACAACTGCTGCGATGATCTCTTCCAAACTTCTTTTTGAGAAACATTTGTTGATGACATCCATCCTACCCATGTACAAAATGAACAAATTTTAGCATGAAATCAATAAACAAAGTTAAAATCTACAGAACACAAACAAATTGGCCTTTTTAATCACATCAGAACTAGTTTTGGTTTGCCATTAATCAGCTTATTGCAGACAAGAAAAACTACTATAAATGTGGGTGCATAAATTGTTCCAACAATTAGCGTTAGAGTTCTGACCTATTCAGAATGCTGTTTTCATGTGGTTTGACTATAACGCTCAAGTTATCAAGTGTGGACTGAATAAGATCTGGTCTTCCATTGTCTAATGCCAACAAGAGAGCCTCCAGCTTCCACAAATTCTGATGTGTAGCATCAACCATCATGCCAAAAACTGTCAGTGTTGGGATTATCTTGGTAAGTTTCCAGAAATAATTGTACCTGACACAGTGGATTAGAATTGAGCATAGTACCTTTGAAGGTACAAAATGAGTGGCAAGTCCACATGCTTTTAGCTCAATCCCATTTAAGCGTGCACCTGTTAAAGCTAGATATTCCCCTACACATTGAACCACAGTTTCTCCAAATCAATGCTAGGAAAGTTATGTTTTTCAACCTGGAGCACTTTGAATGTACCCTACATTCACTTGGGAAATTGTACTTCTAAGCTCTAGGTTTTCTCCATTCCTCAGCATTTGTATACATCTTAAAGCCAAGGACAAATTTGATAGAATCATAGAATTTTTAAATGTGGATCTAGTACTATTCACAATGTGATCTTCCTACAAAACAATGCCAGTGCCAATTTTTTGCTTCTAGTATTCATTGCAGTTTTTTTTTGTTTTCAAAACTATCACAGGTATCATCATTAAAAGGACAATATTCATAAAGTTTCAGATGAAAACATCCTTTGCTTCAAAATTTTAAGGTTGATTATTATTTTGAAAAGGTACAAACTATGAATTTCAATAAAAGTTTTGTCAACTCAAGAAATATCTAGCTTAGGAATTCAAATCAGCTTTTATTCTACAATTATTACAAAGAGGTGACTTTCCCTCAACTTAATATCTTACCAAACCTTGAGATGATCCTATGCATGTAGGTGAGATTGAGAGGGGTTGGCCTAATCACCCATCTTAAGCACTTGAACCAAATCCATGGAAACTGCAGATTTAGTTGCTTGATCAACATTGAATAATTGCTCACATACATCCAACATAGAAATTTATTGCACATAAAAAAGGAGGAGACAATGTCAAACTTCTACAACTATTTTGGAATTGGGTCAAATCTGCAATCTGAGTTTACTTGGACACTTTCAATGATGATGATGTGCTTCACATATGCGGAAAGTGGACTTAAGTTTTTCTTGACCTCTATTGTGCCTTTGTGATCTTGAGTGCTTTGTTGTCACATTATCAAACAAGTATCATGCCTTCACCTTTACAATCTAAGGTGAAAAGACGTTTGCAATGAACAAATTCTGAACAGAGTATATTACTATATCATTGCGCCTTCAAAAGTCATACACTTACTCATGTTGGCCCTTCACATCTAGTCAAATTGTGTTTATGTAAGGATGTATTGCATATAATGGTGCTACCTTAGTATTTCAGTCACATTGGAGGTTTTTTTTCATCCCAAGAAATGACTTCATATACATGTTATGGACATACAATGCTTTTAGGCGGCTTATGGGACCGATTGTACTTACTTGGCATGACCAGTGATGATTTTGATCATATGGTAGTGATTACTTTGAACCCAATGTTTGTTTTTCATTCACATGAAAAATTGAATCTCTAGAGGAGAGGCACACTAGTATCGGAGGAAATTGTTGGTCTTCTTTTGCAATTCCTTTTCAAATTTGGATTTAAACTCAATTTCACTAAATATAAGTAGGTAATAGGAAGTATGGGCATTCTCACTTGGGAGCTTATGTTTTGGTATATCTTTTACATCTTATTGATATCTTCTAGTTCTTATTGCTCTTCCTTGTAGGTTATCAAGTATTCACTATCTTTGAATTTCTTTCGATATTCTTAGCTCTGTTCTCTTCCTTGGGATCGACTATTGACTATCCTTGTCATCATTTGTGTAGAGGATTGGAGTCCCAACGACTCTCCACTTATTGGATGACCAATATTCTTAGTTGGAGGATGCTAAATCTCTTATTGAGTTTGTAACAATTCCTCGTTGGAGAGCCAAGATTAAGTATTTGAGAATTAAGAATTTGCAAGTGTCTAATATCAACTCTAAAACTTCATAAATCTATAATTGGTGTGTGGAATCCAAAAACAATTTGCAATTACCAACCTTACCCACATGCACAATTTGGAAATTCATAACCATAATGTACACATGATGGCTTTTCTTGCATTCAAAATGATGTCAGATTGGAGTATGTTATTGACAAACTTTCTATTGGGCCTCTACAAGAGATTAGATTCCAAAAGATGTAACCTTTAAAAAATGTTTCTTGACGTACTTTTCAAAAGTAAAGGATTGAGCTCTTCCTTACCAAGATAGCCTGGGAGGCGTGGAAGAAAGTAGGATCCACTAGCATCAGTGTGAAAACCTAAAGCAGCTTCTGGCATTGCAAATACCTGTGTGTGTGATAGCAAGATTCATGGTCAAACTGATGCTAACACAATATAAAAGATAACATGATATAGTCGTATATATATATAAGATTCAATTCCTATCCTAGAATCAATGCGAAAACCTAAAGCAGCTTCTGGCATTGCAAAATACTTGTGTGTGTGATAGCAAGAATTATGGTCAAATTGAGGCTAAAACAATAGAAAAGATAACATGATATAGTTTTTTTTCAAAAGGCTAAAATTTTTCAAATATGAGCATTGGTTTTTTCAATCAACATGCTTGAGTTTTCCAACCACAATTTTTTGTTTCTTGTATATTTTATATTCATGTAAATTGACTACTTTTGAGATTATTGGATGTAATTCTAAAATAGATGTTTTGGAAAGCATATCCTTGTACTAATAAGGTCCTCAAAGCTAACACTTTTTCAAGAGAGTTTTGATATTTTACCAAACTAAATGTCAATATTGTTGGGATGGTTTTCAGTGAATGCATAACACTATTTATCACAAGTATAGAAGAGTTTTCATATTTTCTTTTTAAGAGCTCTAACAACTTTCCCATCATGTCAACTTTTCACATGAGATGAAACCTCAAGTTCTAGGAGCCTTGCCATCTACAAATGAGTGTTTCCCTTCTCAAATATTAGAACTAGTATCTTCAAGTACTCAAAATTTTCTCTTGAATATTTTCTATTCACACGAATTGGATTGTTGTTGCTCTTTCTTTTTGCGTAAGGCAAAATCCAAAAGACATTTTCTAGTACAAATATGATTTACATCATTATGAGCCTCACAAACAAGAAACCTTGTCATTAAGACTAAAACAATATCAATATTTCAAGCTAAGAATGATGCATGATGCATTGACTCAAATTTCAAGTTTATGCATGATGCATTGACTCAAATTTTCTATCAACATTGTCTCAGTTCTCATTAGATTACTTCATTTGTGATTATTTTAGTACATCTATGATTATTTTTATTAGTATCACATTTCTTTTACGTACTTGTGTTGTTTAGCGTATTACTCTTTATATTGTGAAAACATGAAGGGTATAGACACTGCATGAAGGAAATTGTAGGAGCCTATTATGTGAGCTAACATCTAGTATAGCATTTGTAAGCCATGTACTCTCGCTTCATCAAAAACATTTTACTTGCTAAATGTTAGAGAATTTATAAGGTACAAAATGGTAGCAAAAGCAAATTATGCATGCATAAGAGGCATTACCGCTTTCTCAGTTGCAACTCTAAACATGCAAGCCACTGATAGGCCAACCCCTAGCCCCATGACAAGTCCACTCCATAACACAATCTGCACATTTCAGAGTATGTAAAAATTAGAAAATGCTCTTTCTTAATGTTATTAAGTGTAAATGTTCTTAATGCACATTAAGTGTAAATCCATGTTCTTGCTTAAAATACTTTATCTGCATCAAATCTAATTTTTCAAATCTTTTTTGGATATATAAGAAAAAGAAATAAAAACTTTGAAGGCATGTTTCAATCCATATTATTGTGGAGGAAGTTTGATTATTTCCCTGACAAAAAATACTTGTGATTAAGATTGTTCAAGAGTTTCTTTTTCTCTATGATTATTACAATGAGTGATGTCTAAAATCTCTTCAAGCCAAACCAACTATGACATATTCAAGTGAATTTGGTATATATAGTAATCAAAGCAAGAAACTTTACAACTCTATTATAAAGACCTCTTGCTTTGCTAAGCATGCATAAAGAAACTCATAGCCAAAGTAATAGTCAAAAGAGAATAATCTTTTGTTCAAAAATTATGGATCCTATGTCATTTGGATCATAAAGGCATACAATTAATAAAATGATCACTACTTGAACAAATCTTGACCTAGCTACTGATCATTATTCAAATGTTGGTTAGATTCATCTAGATCTAGAAAATATATTTGATAGTCTATTGGCTTGCAGTTTTCAATGCCATACCTATAAAGTACACTAGTTAGATACACCAACTCCAATGGATGTGTAGTCTTGATGGAAGACTTTGGATATGGCTTTTTATGTGACTTTGCTATTGCACAAGCCTCACATGGCTTGATCTCTTTGGAAAGTGATCTTGGTAAGCCAATAGCTTTTGCATCCTTGACCATAGAACTACCCTAGGTTTGTGCAAAGGATTATTTTCAATAATGTTGGAAATAGAGAGAAGTGCATCCACATTGTAACCTTCATTTTTAGGGCATCCTTAGTAAAAAATTTGGTCCAGAGTATCTTGTCACCAGTAGCATATTGCCTCTATATTTGTTGGGAACTGAGACATAAGATTCTGAGCATTCTCCATGGCTTTGAGCCTAAAAACGATGTGTTCATTTCTAAAGCTTTTCAAGGGTAACAATGACATTCCTTTTCTCCATTTGCTACTCACAAAAGCCTTCATATTGTTTCCAATGGAAGGTCAATCCATGAAGTAAGTTACCGCTTAGAATGATCTACGAGAAGCCATGTAGTCTTGACATTGCCATTATGATTTTTCTTATAGGTAAAGAATGGAGTGTCATTCTATAGATGTTTTCCTTTATCCACTTTGACTAGTCTCTAGAGCACATCGAAAGTTCATGTTCATCTTCTCTACTTGTTGTGGAGTATTGGTAGCTCCAAAATGAACATAGGTTGCTTTTCTACCTATAGATGCTTTGATCTTTCATATTTTTGCAATATTATACCAAACAAACACTAATTTAATGCTAATAAGAACTATGTGTCAACCCCCCACCCTTCTCTCTAGATCTAAAAAATATGTAAAACCCTTGACTTCTATGGTGTCACAATCATTGCTTCTATCTACCACCATTGCATAAACCCCCATCATACATACCGTCCTAAGGTTTTTGCTCCCTCCATTGTGTCAAATTGTTTACCATGATAGTAACATGTATCCAAAGCATTCTTGGGGTCAAGAAGAAATTTCCTTTAGATGCATACATTCATGAATATATATTAATGAATAGCACTAAAAAAGTGCACATAAGTCTTGAAGTTCCAAAAAATATTTGTTTGTCATCCTTTACTTCCACACTTAAATTGGAATTCCTTTTATGCACTACCATGTTCTGCTTTACAAAGCCTACAACAAAGTGAACTGCAATGAGAAAAAAAAATCACATCTTGATTGAACTTGTCATTTAATAGTATGAAAAAGAAAAAAATTAGATGGAAAATTCATTATGATGAAACCAAGGTGTGCAAAGAGAATCCAAGTTCCAAGAACCTAGTATCCACTTGAATAGTTGTCATAGTGACAAAAAAGTGGTAAGTCTTGACCATGGAATTTCTACTTGGTAGAACTTTTGCAATTGTTAGTAACAATGAATTCCGTCATATTTGATTCTTCACAAGTTAAACCTTCTAATTTTGCTAGTGCTTTTAATCTTGTCAAAGAACTTCACTTTTAATTTTGTGTAGGTGAAAAAATTTCCTTTTAATCACATTAAACCATTGAATCTAGAATATGTTTATACAATTACTAGTTCAATAGAGATTTTGGGATTGGGATCATTTGTGGTTATCATTTTCTACATGGAAGCTTGCAACTTGTGCACTATGTACTTGTAACATAAATACAAGGAAAAAAGATATACTTACAATTGGTTTCTTGTATGTGGCTACGTGGTAATCTATCCAATACATTCTATAACAAGCTTCCTTCCCCAATCTCGCTGCATCATTTTCACATGATTCACAAATATTTCAAAATGGTCCAATGCAGACTTAAAAAGCATGATATCTTAGACTGATACTATATACATTCATTCTCGAGGCTTTAAGAAATGCCTATCTTTCATGCAAATTAACAATTTTCCATTGATATTGCACTTTTGTTGAAAACCTTACTTAAATGTTGGATCAAAAACATTTCTAGTCTATGTCATGCAACCACTGCATTTCAACCAAAAATATTTATTGATGATGATGTGATGTGTGTGTGTGTACTATATACTATATATGTCATAATTTAAACCATCCAACTATTGCAATTTTGCCTATACATACCATAGAAAGACATATACTAGAAACATATCTAATATATCATAAGAAATAACTGATATGAACTTACGTGGATTGTGATGTGTATAAAGTGCACGTAAATCACCCCCTGCAGAAAATGCTTCTCCATGAGCCTACAAAGGTAAAAAATCAAGAACATGTTATTTGACTTCTTCTTTCACTAGGAAAAAAAATATAGAAACTTAAAGTATGTATATGAACTTTACAATGTAAATGTTGGAACAATATTCATGCTTAATTTAAATTCTCAAAAGATTGTGAATATCATTTTAACGAATTTACATCGTGGATCACAAGGACACACTAGATAGTGGTAAATTTCAATGAAAAAAATGCCTCAAGCCAACATCTTAACAATATAATCAGATAGTTAATCAATTAATAGTAGATCATACAAGCTTCATTGACTTGTTTAATGAGTGACATTGGTAGATTCTCTATCTTAATGTGGCAATTTCAAACTTGTTAAATTGTACCTTTAAAATACAGAAGTCAACATTGTCATCTTTTTCCCACTCCTCCAAAAGGTTCTCTAATCCTAGCATCTGCTCCCGAGCAAAAGAAACATGTTAGCAATAGAAGAATCAGAAGTGTAGTTCATCATAACTTGCCTACCCTAGAGATTCAAAGATTTTACAGCCTATTTTCACAAGTTTGCTTCCATTTTTTTTTCTCAATCTTGTAAGTCAACTCTCACTTAAGTGGATTCCAACTCCAAACATCAAGCTAAGAAAATGAGGCATAAACCAATAATTGTGTATTATTGCAATAGTTGTATATGTCAATATATTGATACTTAAGATATTCAACATGAGAACTATAGTTGATTGTATTTTCTAAAACAAGGATATGATTTGAATTTTCACTATTTTGAAAGTATCAAAACCTCTTGATGCCCATTTGAAACAGTTATTTTTATAAACTCATTTGCCTTGTATTCCTGTAATGGAGCTAGCAATTTCTCTTGTTTAGGACCCCTTTGATACCCTAGGATAATCACTCCAAATGGAAAACCTTGGGAAAATGTTGAATCCAGAATTAGCAAAAACATTCACTGCCATGGCAGTGGTGGTGCAAAATATGATGCTCCATACCTTACACATATGGAAGATTTGGTTATGTAGGTGCTCAAAAGTTTTTTCTAGCAATTGAGATGATGATAGGGCTCATTGCCTTGAGTTTTGTTGCTTTGTTTCTTAGTTGGCAAGACTCTTTCTTAGCTTGTTGGCATTGTACATTTGTATAAGATTAGATTCTTTACAAATGGTATATACAATTTCTTACCACAATAAAATTTGTACTACTATGAAAATTGAGAAGCCACATGAGCTTGTTGGTATAGAAATTTATGAACTTGTTTGAGTAGTATACAAAACAATTTTAGAAAATTGTTTTGTTGGAAATCACATTGAAAATGTATCTTGCTTCGACTTGTAAAAGGGTTTGTGTGTGCATTTCAAAAAACTTGAACATTATAAAACTTTAAACAATAGAAGGCTTTGAGGCCTAAGTTAAAGAAGCGTATCAATTTAATAGAAGGGTGGGATAGTGATGTTAAGCAAGAGAATTTGCCAATAGAGTCACGCCAAGTGCGTGGCTAATGGGGAGGCAATGATAAAGTAATTTTCCAGACAAACTCGATGGGTTGCATGCATGTGGCATCGACCTCTCATCTTACCACATGTAGCCTTATCTATAGATGATTCAATAGGAAAGCTCTACATAGTGTTTTGGTTGACTTCTGGCTAGAGTCATACTAGATATTAACTAGCTTTTTCTATGGTTATAACAAGTGCAATTTCTAGGTAAGAATGGATAAGATTCATCTATGCAAATCTAGTGAAGGACTACTTTGAAGTGCTTGTGATTGGTCCATTATGCTAGAACATAAAAATTGTGGATTTCAATTGAAAGTTTGATATATATTTTTGAAATGCTAATTTATGGGTCTCTCTCCTTCGTTGGCTTTAATTCTTTCTTATTACAATTCTCCCATCAATTTCACTCGATGAATATTGCTAATCTAGTCTTACTATTGAAATCGATGGGTTATAATAGTCAAAGTTGTGTCTATTTTTTCTCACTCTTATATACAGTTTTTCACCATTAACAATATTTCTTTATGAAAAGTTGTCAATTGAGAACACTTTACTCAAGCAAAAATGGAGTGCAACATCTACTCTTTTGACCATCCCCATTAGAATTCACTCACTTGAAATTATTACAAACTATCTTGCAAGAAATCAGTATCGTATAACAAACTATCTTGCAAGAAATTAGTATTGTATAACCTTGTGCTTTATCTCTTCTATTTTGCTCTTTGTTTGCCCACACTATTATTTCCCCCATTCTAGCCTTTTTGCACATTATTAAAATGGGTATAATGTAAATATGAAGAGTTGTAGCTGTAATGAGTTGTAAAAATCGAAGTCAATATGTCCTTACCATTGAAAGATCAATACAATTGAGTCCACGAGGCTTGTTGAGTGTCAACACTCTAGCATTATATTGTTCTTCTACAAGTAAGGCCTGAAATCACACAATAGACAAACAACGCAAAGTTAGCATATTCTATTTTCAACAGTGACATGGAACGTTTTGTCATTTAGATGTGTTTTTCATGCCTTTATGTGAATTCGAAACCTATTTAGTGCTCATTCACATGCCAACCAAACACAAACCATCTTATGTAAGGTTGGCTTCACTTTTAATTAGTTGAATACATATGCATACAAGCAATTAGTTCACTACAACTTTATTTTTGGTTTTCATTCAAGTTTATACTTTCATATGCAATCAATGTGAATAGTACATAATGATTATGAATTATTTTGTAACCATTTACGCATATATCCATTAGAAGAGATTCATATATAGCTCTATGATGCTAGATTTAGTACTTGACCAACCTTGCATTAGATATCATTAACACTTAACAAAATCCCTATTGAGATTAAAACTCCTTTGGAACCAATTAGCACAAATGTTTGTTATTAAACTTAAGGAAAACAAAAACCTAAACTTTTAAATTTTCAATCAAGTCCATCCAAAAAGTTGAAGGTCCCCATACCTTGGTTCTTGATTTCTTTTGTTTGAATGGAAGATGAATCAGATGGCCTTCAATTTGGGTCTCTTCTCCACATTTTGCCATTTTCTTGCTTAAAAGCACAACAAACTCTTTCATAAGTGACACTAATTAAACAAAAACTTAACCTTTAACATATTTTCTTAAGCAGAATACTTCGTACATTATGAAAGAAAGGTGCACTGTCAACGTCTTTTGAAATTGGTTTTAGAAAAAAATGTATATGCGGCAATTCTCAAATGTGCACTCTCTTTGAGCTACCTTTGCTAAAAAAATAAAATTGGATAAGGTTTTTGACTTGAGGTAACTACTCGTTGTGTAAGAGGGTGAATTTGACTAATATCACTAAGTTGAAAATGGCTATCAAAGACTACAATCATATGCTACAACAAACAACTTCTCTTCAAAACTTATATCAATACAACCTACTTTCTCAAATATATGAGAACAAGAACCTTTTACAATACACCTTCGTGGAATTTTCATAGCCCATTATGAGGCGATACTCCTTGCTTTAATTTGTGGAGATTAGCTTCCGAGCATTATGAGCATAATGCCCTTTTCACAATGGACATTATAATAGTAAAAAAAATGTTCTCTTAAATATCCTCATGAAGGTGAGAATACGAGAATACCTCCCATCAAGACAAAAGTGTTGGACCGTCAATGTGTATGCACCAAGTTCAAAAACACGAAAAGGAGAATCCAAAGAAACTTTGCTTAGGGTCAAGCTCGGCGTTTTGGGCTTTTAGTCCTTCAACCCCCTCTGCCCCCTGCCCGGGCAGTTGGCGAAAAGCCCTTAGCTCCTAGAAAAAAAAAGGGGGGGCCTTAGCACCAGGCTAGACCCTATACTAAAGGCTCTCCCACAAGCCTTTACCCTTAGCCTTGCCTTACATTGAAGGTGCATTCTTCGCTTTTTTCCACTTTACCAACAGATCTGGATAGAGTCTGCCTGATCCACCTTCATCAGCTCTGTGATAAGAGAGTAGCTACAGATCTGGAAAAATTCTAGTTGATCAGCTGATAAACAAGTAGCTTACTTGCATGCAGAAATGATGGTCTGCAGCTGATTAATTAAGGAGAGGCTCTAAAGAGCAATCAAGTTTGGAATGGCATGCAATATTCAGGTTTCTGGGCTGTTCTCAGATTACAGCATCAATCAGCAGTGGGAGTGTCTCCGACATAGCTCTCAGCAACTGATTATTGGCATAAGCAGTCAGGACACAGCTATGCAAGCCATCAGAGGTGGTGATTAACCAAAGAAGCAGGACCTTATCATTTTGCTGGTTATTGGTGCAAAAGCGTCTATTTAAAAGGAGGGAGAGCGACAGATCCGACGTGCATGATCACCAGCAAATTCATAATTGGTGAAGCATAACCAGGGAAGGAGAGACTCTTCTGGCGGCATTCATACTCTTCCAAGTTTTTCTTTCTCATAAAATACTCTAAAATAATTCGGCAATAACATTATTTCTCCCGGTATGACCCGCTCTGCACTATGACTCAGTCTGCACTTACCATTTCTTTATGCAGTAGTCAAGTCATAAAATACTAATCAATGATCACCCAGTACAAGAAAACAAATCAATCAACAGCTGCATTATTTAGACTGGAATTCAAGGACAAGCCCAACTTCCAGGCTCCACTACTCCAGCATTTTAGTTTGGAATGAAGGACACGTATTCTGAGCTCATAGCTAAATTTGTAACAATCTATAACATAGCAGCATCACAACAAACAACAACAACGTGCTTGTGACAGCGTGCAACAATTGTCTAGATTTTTCAGCTCAAATACTTACCACTAGTCTGACTACTATCATCAAAGACAACAATCAAGCTTTACATATACACACACTAGTCTTAGCAATATCATCAAAGACAACAATTAAGCTCTAAACATACAAGGGCACTACTGTGTAGACAGATCTCTCCTCGAGATGTTCTCCTCGTTGGATCTGATGAGATAGTGCTATGTGTGTTCTCAAGTAGTAAGACAATCAAATGATGTGCATTTTATTTGAATTTAGAAGCCGTGTCCAAGTTTATATTTTAATATATCTTGTGTACTAAGATATGCTTTGATGTTTTGGGTTCACCAAAGACCGCATTGCTCTAGACACCAACAATGAGCCGAATTTTTCCCCATGATCAAGGGTGTAGGTAGGGCCCATCCGCATGTAATGGTGGAGTATGCTTGTGAGATGCCATCATGATATCTTCACCATCATAGGCGTTTCTCTAGCATTGGAATAAGCTTGAACAAGCCGTTGGAAATTCCCCCCCCCTAGACACCTTTACCTAGGTGGCTATGCAGCGAAAGATGCTAACACCAATCATATTTCCAAGAACACCACGCATGGCAAGTTGCGGACGAAGCTAGATGACCATGAGGTGTGCCCAAGCGAGTGGTAGAGGGAGACATAGGCCTACACACCAATTTGTTTTCCAAATTTGTAACAAAATTTTAAAACATGCAAAAAACTGAAGTATATAACAATTTTGCTAAAAGTTATCGTACACAAAAAGAAGAAAGGGCCCCAGTAGTACAATTTACTCAAATTTGTTCAGATTGTAATACAAAATCTAGTTTTTTTTGGATCTAGTATCAAAACTTATATCCTCGTATGTGTCCACACCTCTAGATTCAACAAGATGAAGAAGTGGAAGATCCATCCTCCTCATTACTATCAATCAAAACATTATCTTCATCCCTATGCAATCCGAGGTCAACTTCGACATATGCCCTTGTTTATCTTGACGAAGGTCCAACGTCAACAACACATTCTTTTCTTGGCAGCTTTTGACGAATGATTTCCTTTGTTGTTTTTCAAAGTTGACCTGAATACGTAATTCAAAATAATGGACAATAACGTCAACTTCCTCAAGGACAAGGTGACTTATGTGGGGCCAATTTTTTGGTTGCACGACGTTTTCTTTTACCATTTGAGTTTGCAATCATTTCAGGAACATACTTTCCTGTATATGCATAATATGGGAAATTGATACTCGGTATTGATCTTTAGTATCATTATTGTAAAAGTGATGCCTTGTATCGATACGTGGTATCATTTTATGGTATCAAGTTGACAAATGATATGAGAAATCAATTCCCCGATATTGATCTTTAGTATCATTATGTAAAAGTGATACATAATATCAGTACCGCGTATCGATTTCCTGTATTAATTTGTTGTCAATTGGGTATTTTTCTCTACTCGACAAATGTCGAGTTGCACAACATGGTCATAAGAGAAATGCCTCTAACGTTTTATCCTTCTCAATTGTGACCAGACCAATTCATAATGACCAAGAAGAAATTTTGGATGTATAAATGCGATTGAGAATAGAGAAATTACTGTTTGTATCACTTGTGGGATGTTTAGAATGTCAGTGCCTGTCTCTTGAGTGTATTTATTGTATGATAGAAGTTTTTTGTTTTCTCAATTCTATTCAATGTCACATGCATTTAAAATTCATTTAGTTAATTTGATTAATTGAAATTATATATAATGCTAGAAATAATAAATATATAGTCTTTTAGCATTGTATTCAAATGTTATATTTTGCATCAAATTTTATATAGCTAGGAAGTTTTAATTATAAACAATTGTAAAAGTGTATATATATGTTTCCCCGAGATATGATTTTTAATCACTTTGTGTTATTCTAATTATGAAAACTCAACCACAATAGATTGGAGTTTGTTTTTATGATTTTTTAACAACAAAATTTTTATATAAATAAAAATGTTCATATAATTATAGCAATTGTATTTAAATTATAATAAATAGTTCTGATATAGTTTGTATCATGTTACAAATTAGGATGAATGAATTATCGAATTTTTTTTATCATTCTCCATTTGTAAAAGGGTGTCGCACATATTCTTTCACTTTGTCTCCACATTACAATGTTAATACCATCCAGATGAAAGATAGTTTATAAGTTAACAAGTTTAATATGAACAACATCCACAAGTAACAGAGTGATGGAGGAGCTCACATCAAGCAAAGAGCTCACAAAGCAAAAGTATCTTTATTACAAAGAGACTGATACATATACAAGTAAAGGCTCCCTTTGCATGGGGACGCCGCGTGGCATAGACCTAACAAATGCATGAAATTCACTATTGGCCTCTACGTGGCATTTTAGCCTATATACAAGTGTAATCTCGTTATCAACCCGAGACAAGCCCCCGGGTTGGCTTCTTAACTAAAGCCTACTAAACTGAATCAGTACATAACAACTATTAACTACACTAATAGTCCACCAATCATAGTTGAGTTTACTTATTCTAACTCAAACTAGCGAGTTAGCATGAGTAAAGTTGATTACTTGCCGATCTAGTAGTTTTGAGGCTACTGAACACTCTATACTGATGGTGAGTAAAGCCTATGAATAAACATGCAAAAAATTGGACTGGCGAGTAAAAAACACTGTTGGCAAGTAAACGTGAGTAAAAGCTGTTTACTCATCAAAGTTCACAAAATAGGCCTCTAAGTCTACTCTGCTCACTAGAACAGTGACAAGTAAAAATAATTACAAAAAAGTTGAAAAAATTCTGAGGGTGAGTAAAAAATCTATCAAAAATGAAAGAACAATCAGAGAAAATGCAAACAAAAGTCCATCTCTAGAGTGGTTTAACATTGTCTCCCCGAAAACAGCACCAAAAAAATCTTGTGCCCTTTCCGTGCCTCCCTAATCGGTGCGCTCCATAGGGCCAAGAATGGGTTTGGATCTTCCACCGGGTGAATATCGATTGTAGTAGTGCGCTTCGATCCAAAGGGAAGGGGGATAAACTACAAGCTAGAGATGGAAATCTAAGCCAACTAAGGGTGTCAAAGGGTGAGATTCTTGACAACTTTTCACATGTGTGAAGCTGCAGCAAGTACAAAGTATCAAAAGAATATTATGAGACAAAACGTTTATCCACATAAATGTTGCATCATCAAGAATGTAACTTTTGGTAGTGACCATGTAATAGAACACAAAAAAGAACAAAAAAAATACTAGTTTCAATACTTTGCAATCTCCTATGTTCTATTTAAAAAAGGTGTATAAAAATTACCCTTGGATCTTTTACATATGAATGCCTTTTATGGAGAGAGAGAAAGAAAGAAAATTTTTAATGAAAATAATGTAGACTTGCTTATTAACCATAGGGCTGATCTTCACCTCACAAATGCAGCTCTATGAAGTGGTTTAGTGAGGATATCAGCAAGACATTCACTACTTTCCACATGCTCCAAAGATATCTCCTTTGATTGCACCTTCTCTCTCACAAAATGATGAGAGGTCTCAATATGTTTTGACCTTGCATGGAAGATTGGATTGGTTGCAAGGTGTTGGGCTGAAATCTTGTCATTGTAAAGAGTTGGAACATCATCTAAACTCATGACTTTCACCTCCATAAGTAGCCTCTTGATCCATAATAGCTCCTTTGTTGTAGTGGTGAGAGCTTTATACTTGGCTTTGGTTGAAGAAAGTGATATGGTTTCTTGTGTCTTTGACAACCAAGAAACTAGTCCTCCACCAATGAATGTTGCATAGGCACTTGTGGACTTCCTATCCCTTTTTGTCACCTGCAAAATCCGAGTCACTAAAGGCATGCAAATCAATGACATCTCCTCTGAAGAGAATTCCATGATCTAGAGTACTCAAGATAAGCAAGATTAATAAAATTATCAAGAATCACATTGGCTGTGGATTTTGCTGTAATAGAATTTTGACCATCTATCAATAATAATATAGGACTTCTCAACTTTATTGCTCCAATACTTTCAAGATCCATTGAGCGTCAATGTTATTTTTTGTTGTCATCATGTTTTTGTTTTTTGGCATCTTTTTCACTAGATTTTCTTTTTTGGCAACTTGTTCTGCAATACATGCAAATTTTTAAAAACTATATTTTTGGTAGCAACACATTTTGTATCTTGGCACTAAGGCCAATATGTTTTTGAGGAGGAAGAAATATATGCCATCTATGAATAGCTCATCAATTCCACTGTCCTAGGCACACAATTTATATAATCTATCAATATACAATATGGCTTAGTCTTTGGGATCCTTATAGTATTAAGGCATGGTCATTTAGCCTTGTCAATCTACATTTGGATAAGCTAGCTCAACCTTATCAAGCCCCTCTCCCAAACTCCTCACACCCTCTTGCCAGCATGTTTATGCATGATGCATTGACTCAAATTTTCTATCAACATTGTCTCAGTTCTCAATAGATTACTTCATTTGTGATTATTTTAGTACATCTATGATTAGTTTTATTGGTATCACATTTCCTTTACGTACTTGTGTTGTTTAGCGTATTACTCTTTATATTGTGAAAACATGAAGGGTATAGACACTGCATGAAGGAAATTGTAGGAGCCTATTATGTGAGCTAACATCTAGTATAGCATTTGTGAGCCATGTACTCTCGCTTCAGCAAAAAAAATTTACTTGCTAAATGTTAGAGAATTTATAAGGCACAAAATGGTAGCAAAAGCAAATTATGCATGCATAAGAAGCATTACCGCTTTCTCAGTTGCAACTCTAAACATGCAAGCCACTGATAGGCCAACCCCTAGCCCCATGACAAGTCCACTCCATAACACAATCTGCACATTTCAGAGTATGTAAAAATTAGAAAATGCTCTTTCTTAATGTTATTAAGTGTAAATGTTCTTAATGCACATTAAGTGTAAATCCATGTTCTTGCTTGAAATACTTTATCTGCATTAAATCTAACTTTTCAAATCTTTTTTGGATATATAAGAAAAAGAAAAAAAACTTTGAAGGCATGTTTCAATCCATATTATTGTAGGGCATCCTTAGTAAAAAATTTGGTCCAGAGTATCTTGTCACCAGTAGCATATTGCCTCTATATTTGTTGGGAACTGAGATATAAGATTCTGAGCATTCTCCATGGCTTTGAGCCTAAAAACAATGTGTTCATTTCTAAAGCTTTTCAAGGGTAACAATGACATTCCTTCTCTCCATTTGCTACTCACAAAAGCCTTCATATGGTTTCCAATGGAAGGTCAATCCATGAAGTAAGTTACCGCTTAGAATGATCTACGAGAAGCCATGTAGTCTTGACATTGCCATTATGATTTTTCTTATAGGTAAAGAATGGAGTGTCATTCTATAGATGTTTTCCTTTATCCACTTTGACTAGTCTCTAGAGCACATCGAAAGTTCATGTTCATCTTCTCTACTTGTTGTGGAGTATTGGTAGCTCCAAAATGAACATAGGTTGCTTTTCTACCTATAGATGCTTTGATCTTTCATATTTTTGCAATATTATACCAAACAAACACTTATTTAATGCTAATAAGAACTATGTGTCAACCCCCCACCCTTCTCTCTAGATCTAAAAAATATGTAAAACCCTTGACTTCTATGGTGTCACAATCATTGCCTCTATCTACCACCATTGCATAGACCCCCATCATACATACCGTCCTAAGGTTCTTGCTCCCTCCATTGTGTCAAATTGTTTACCATGATAGTAACATGTATCCAAAGCATTCTTGGGGTCAAGAAGAAATTTCCTTTAGATGCATACATTCATGAATATATATTAATGAATAACACTAAAAAGTGCACATAAATCTTGAAGTTCCAAAAAATATTTGTTTGTCATCCTTTACTTCCACACTTAAATTGGAATTGCTTTTATGCACTACCATGTTCTGCTTTACAAAGACTACAACAAAGTGAACTGCAATGAGAAAAAAAATCACATCTTGATTGGACTTGTCATTTAATAGTATGAAAAAGAAAAAAATTAGATGGAAAATTCATTATGATGAAACCAAGGTGTGCAAAGAGAATCCAAGTTCCAAGAACCTAGTATCCACTTCAATAGTTGTCATAGTGACAAAAAAGTGGTAAGTCTTGACCATGAAATTTCTACTTGGTAGAACTATTGCAATTGTTAGTAACAATGAATTCCTTCATATTTGATTCTTCACACGTTAAACCTTCTAATTTTGCTAGTGGTTTTAATCTTGTGAAAGAACTTCACTTTCAATTTTGTGTAGGTGAAAAAATTTCCTTTTAAATACATTACACCATTGAATCTTTTATACAATTACTAGTTCAATAGAGATTTTGGGATTGGGATCATTTGTGGTTATCATTTTCTACATGGAAGCTTGCAACTTGTGCACTATGTTCTCGTAACATAAATACAAGGAAAAAAGATATACTTACAATTGGTTTCTTGTATGTGGCTACGTGGTAATCTATCCAATACATTCTATAACAAGCTTCCTTCCCCAATCTCACTGCATCATTTTCACATGATTCACAAATATTTCAAAATGGTCCAATGCAGACTTAAAAAGCATGCTATCTTAGATTGATACTATATACATTCATTCTTGAGGCTTTAAGAAATGCCTATCTTTCATGCAAATTCACAATTTTCCATTGATATTGCACTTTTGTTGAAAACCTTACTCAAATGTTGGTTCAAAAACATTTCTAGTCTATGTCATGCAACCACTGCATTTCAACCAAAAATATTTATTGATGATGATGATGATGTGTGTGTGTGTGTGTGTACTATATACTGTATATGTCATATTTTAAACGATCCAACTATTGCAATTTTGCCTAAACATACCATAGAAAGACATATACTAGAAACATATCTAATATGTCATAAGAAATAACTGATATAAACTTATGTGGATTGTGATGTGTATAAAGTGCAGGTAAATCACCCCCTGTAGAAAATGCTTCTCCATGAGCCTACAAGGTAAAAAATCAAGAATATGTTATTTGACTTCTTCTTTCACTAGGAAAAAAAATATAGAAACTTAAAGTATGTATATGAACTTTACAATGTAAATGTTGGGACAATCTTCATGCTTAATTTAAATTCTCAAAAGACTGTGAATATCATTTTTATGAATTTACATCGTGGATCACAAGGACACACTAGATAGTGGTAAATTTTAGTGAAAAAAATGCCTCAAGCCAACATCTTAACAATATAATCAGATAGTTAATCATTAATAGTAGATCATACAAGCTTCATTGACTTGTTTAATGAGTGACATTTGTAGATTCTCTATCTTAATGTGGCAATTTCAACCTTGTTAAATCGTACCTTTAAAATACATAACTCAAATTGTCATCTTTTTCCCACTCCTCCAAAAGGTTCTCTAATCCTAGCATCTGCTCCCGAGCAAAAGAAACATGTTAGCAATAGAAGAATCAGAAGTTTAGTTCATCATAACTTGCCTACCCTAGAGATTCAAAGATTTTACAACCTATTTTCACAAGTTTGCTTCCATTTTTTTTTCTCTCAATCTTGTAAGTCAACTGTCACTTAAGTGGATTCCAACTCCAAACATCAAGCTAAGAAAATGAGGCATAAAACAATAATTGTGTATTATTGCAATAGTTGTATATGTCAATATATTGATACTTAAGATATTCAACATGAGAACTATAGTTAATTGTATTTTGTAAAACAAGGATATGATTTGAATTTTCACTATTTTGAAAGTATCAAAACCTCTTGATGCCCATTTGAAACTGTTATTTTTAAAAAACTCATTTGCCTTGTATTCGTGTAATGGAGCTAGCAATGTCTCTTGTTTAGGACCCCTTTGATACTCTAGGGTAATCACTCTAAATGGAAAACCTTGGAAAAATATTGAATCCAGACTTAGCAAAAACATTCCCCCTTGATGAGTCTCAACCTCCTAAGCAACCCTCATGTTCTCGCAAAGTGATTACACACCAACAGTGCTCGAAAAAACGTTTTTGAGTTATCCTCAAAAAACCTGCATTTTATATAACTTCTCGATTTTTTGATGGCTTTTACTTCTAAAAAGGTATATATGCTTGTAAAAAAAACCGTCATACATTTTCTGATGCCGGTTTTTGAGAGAACTTGCCTGTTCCATTCCTATAGTTTGCCAATTTTCCCGAGCACTTCACACCACCATTGCCATAGCAGTAGTGGTGGCCCATAGATCTAAGGGTGGGCAATGATAACTTTGTTTTGGAAAAAGAGTGCTATCATTCACCATTAACAATATTTCTTTATGAAAAGTTATCAATTGATTACACTTTACTCAAGCAAAAATGGAGTGCAACATCTACTCTTTTGACCATCCCCATTAGAATTCACTCACTTGAAATTATTACAAACTATCTTGCAAGAAATTCGTATCATTGCTTTTATTGACTATTCAACTATTCAATGTAAATGTGGCCCAATAAAATTTTTACACCTGTGAAGGAACGTAACGTTGTTTGTCGATCTGAAAACATTTGGAGTTTTCCGATAATATTTTGAACATTTCAAAACTCCCACTGGACAAGGTTTGGAGTTGTGATTTGACAATACTTGCTGCTGACTCCTAACTGCCCGACTCTTAAAACTTATGGTTAGTAGTGATATATTTTGAAAAAAGCATAGTTAAACAAACTTACATGTTTTAAAGAGGGCCAACTTACAAAAGCTGCAAAACATCATCTACAACAACATTAGCGATTAAACTACGGATGAGTAGAACAACAATAGAATTTCTAGAGATTTTTTATATTTTTATAGAATCATAATCAAGATGTGATCATTCCAATTATTCTACGCAAAGAGCAGATCATTTTTGCTTTGTATCTCATCTCCATCTGAGTTCAATTAAGAAAGTTATGGCTAATCAAAGATTTTGATGATGTGACATATCGCCATGACGTGAGAATAGACCAATTTATTTTTACCAGAATGTAGATCCTCGCATGATGCAGATATAGAGCCCAGTAGGTATACTTATACCCTCCAAGGCCCATGCACCACTAGTAGTGCACTGTGACACCTCACTGGACACCTTTGCAGCCTATTTGGGCCATGTCATCCAGTTCCCTAATGACTCACTGATAGTAACGAAGATACAAATACGTGTCTTTTCAACTAGCCTGCGCAGTTGCCATTAAGAGAGTCGACGATAATGAAAGCACTAGTTCGAACTCTGATAATTCTGACCATAAGAGCCAAATGGATAAGCTATACAATTATGCTTCTATGAGAAATTCAACTAGTTTAGTCATATTTGCTACAAATCTATATTTGGCAATTAAGGCCAATTTTCATATTAGAATTAGAGGTTGACTTTTCAAAGTTATATTAGTCTAAAAGTATTTGAATAAACATTTTTTGAAAGTGTGGGAAATGTAGAAGTCGAGTTTGAGTAGATTCAAGTTTGAATGTAAGGTACATTGAATCTAGTCTTAAAAATAGTAGGGTTTTTCATATTGGAGGGAAACCAAGTGGGAATCTAAGTTTTGGACCTGTTATAAAAGGATGTAACTCGTGGGAAGAGAGGATTCTCTCTCTCTCTCTCTCTCTCTCTCTCTCTCTCTCTCTCTCTCTCTCTCTCTCTCTCTCTCTCTCTCTCTCTCTCTCTCTCTCTCTCTCTCTCTCTCTCTCTCTCTCTCTCTCTCATCTCATTCATGCTTATACATGGTTCTCTTGGGTTCTACTATCCATTGGTGCACTATACTTGTGATATCTTGCAATTCTATGTGTAGAATGATCATTAATTGCTATTTTCAGATCCACACGTGTGAAATTCATTAGAGTATTGTAATTGTACGGAAAAAAAACATTACTTTATGTCTTATTTCATGTTTGATCAAGATCTATTAGAGTTTGCATCTCAATCTTAGTGTAGATGCTGATTTTTCTACATTTGCAAGATTGGTGAGTTTTTTGTTTTTGTAACCAAAGATCAATTGTAGATTTGGATCTTAATGGATCTCAAATCCTTCATAGCTTCCATCACTACATCTAATAGCACTGATACCATTATATCCGCCATAGAGAGGTTGCACACGCAAAGCAATGGGCAGATTAAAATGCTCACCACTGACCTTACCGTAGTTGTTGATCAGAAGTTGAAGGGCTTGCAACCAGGACCTACCCACATCTATCCAAAGAGAAAAACCACGTGGTGTCCAGTAGATATTTCATGAATTATGCATCATTTCTTCTCTCGCTCACATGACACACTTCTCTTTAGGCTTAATTATAGAAGAGCTAAAGCATTATTTTTGTTTTAGTGAGAAAAAGAGCAAACAAATTTTGTAGAAGTCAACAAATGAAAAATTGGCGAATTCAATCCTTATTGAAACAAACTCATGTGCTTTCTTATTTATGAAGGTAAGTAGAAGAAGTGATTCTTTTGTAGTGAATGTCAATTTGTAGATTGTGAACCATGTTTAGCCCCTCTTGGGTATTGGCCAATATTGCATTGCAACGGGGAGAGAGGCGGCGTAGGAAGTAGAGGTTGAAATCGCGCCCACTTATCCATTCACAAGCTTAAGGCAATCTCACACAAATATGTTGATGGTGGACAACAACTTTTTTGTTTTTGAAATATCTCATGTACAGGAGGATATCTCCGAGACGTTTGCCACATGTCAGTTCTTGAACATTTCGGCCACATGGATCAATGCCATTTAGATAGGGGCTGGCTTTTGCCTTCTTCAATGCTTTCTTGGCATGCAAAATATAGCTATATCAAGGTGGTAATTACATTGTCATTGTGGGTTATTGTGATGAGATGCCTTGATTTGTTATTGGAAAAAAATTTATTTACATCCAGCCTTCACCAATGCAAGGACTCAACATTAAAATCTCCGCTCATATATGCTCACAGCTCTTGGTATTCATGCATATTTTTTGAAGCTACAAATGATGATAGATTGGAGCTTGATACTGTCTTGCCCACCTGCCAAAAGCAGAAGATTAGTTACTCATATACAAGTATCTATAGATCCGATGGCCTTTGTGGGTAGTAAAATTATAGCAAGCTTTGATTTGATCTAGGAAGTGACACTAGCAATGAGAAAAAATTGTCAATTATGCTCAAAAAGCTAGAGAGTTACCTAGGAAAGATTCCCTCTTGAGGCTGCTGAAGTTCCTCGATTCCAATGGGCTGGAAGACCAAGTCTATTTTATCTTCTATAACCTCAGCCAAGCTAGCTGGTTTCCACTGCAAAACATGTGTGAACTTCATGATTTGAGCTCTTGCTATTTTTGTATACAAGCATTTCCCATTCTAGTTTTGATAATTGCTCAACTTAAAAAGGACTTGCACAAATCCATTAAAGAGATTGTGCACTAAGCTTCAAACTGACAAATGAGGAAAACAAGATTATTTAGCATTGAGTTTCCCTTACTTTTGGTGCTTTATCTTTGTCAATTACAATAGCTCTTATACCCTGCAAACAATCAAGGTGGATAAATCATGATGGAATATCAAACAAGTTTTGGAGCAAGCTTAACAAATACAATTTGTAGATTAAGTGCTAACTAAGTGCTCAAGTATGGCTTACCTCGAGAAAATCAGTTGATATGGTGCTTTCGACGGCATGCCAACTTATACAAAACTCTTGCTTTGTGCATTCAAGCAATGTCTTGCTCCTTCCATCACAAATCTGCATGTCAGAATGAGAACGCTTGTTACAATTGAAGCTAGCAGAGAGGCTTTGTAAGTTTGATGCTTTAATGCATATGAAAGGAAGGAATCGATACACATTATAAAAGGAGCCGTGTAGAGTGTCATTTGCTTGACTACTTCCATTATATAATGAACACACTGGCTTTTTTTTTTTGTGATGACAAATATGAAACATAATCCTCATCTAAAACCAGAATTATCTTTATTTTTTTCTTCTATCATGTTGTTATTAGTTTCTGCACATTTTGCTTTTTAAGGAGTCTGAAAAATTGGCATAAAAAGCCACAAGTATTCATTACATACATAGAAAATTTATTGCGTACAGAGTCATCAATGATGGTCATAATTGTACATGTACCTTTGTTCAAGGTTCATATAGAAGTTGAAAAGATAATCTAAAAACATCATTTTGTAGCTTATGTGCTACAACAAGGAAGTGCAAACCTCATAAATTATGTGAAGTCAAACCATTAAAATCATATAATGAAACTTGTATGTCTATGAAGATATGAAAGCAGCTCTCACTATACTCTGGTGGAAGTTTGTTATTTCTATAATTTAATATGGATCTTGACCAACTAGGCTCAAATGGAAAATATTTTGAAATTATCAGCAATTCTTGATCCATCTTTGAATGACATGATATCAAGTTAGCGAAGACAAACATCACAAATCCATATTCTTGTTAGTTGCAACCACAATACATAATCTGAGACAAAACGTTTATCCACATAAATGTTGCATCATCAAGAATGTAACTTCTGGTAGTGACCATGTAATAGAATAGGGAAAAGAACTAAAAAGATACTAGTTTCAATACTTTGCAGTCTCCTATGTTTTATTTAACAAGAAGCTGTATAGAAAGCACCCTTGGATCTTTTACACATGAATGCCTTTTATGGAGAGAGATAAAGAAAGGAAAAAATTTCCTCAATGTCTTTAAGATACCCAAAGCTATGTAAGACAGCTGAGTTCATTTCAATCGTGCATGAAAAAACTATAGGAGTTAAAATATGTCTTGTAACTAAGGTAAATTACTCATTATCATACAATATCCATTGTTACAGCATACTTATGAAGGTTTCGAGACACACACACACACACACAGAGAGAGAGAGAGAGAGAGAGAGAGAGAGAGACCGAGCACAATGTCTGTTTTAAGCTAGTCGGAGATGATTTTGTAAGAGATGTATATACACGTTCCAGCCACTGGGATCCTGCCTTGTCCTTCTCTGCAACCTGCACATGTAAATCATACTATAAACAACATTTCTTTGAGAGATGAACATTTGTTTTCCTGCATAAAATATAAGTCAGCGAACATTGAGCTTTCATCAACCTTCAAAAAACTAACCCACATGTCACCTACTAGGAAATATATTCTAGAATTTTAATCTTTTGAAAATGTATTTCTATAGATGTGACATTTTGAATTTACGGACAAAATCCCTCTTAGATATAGCA